>JAGFPH010000432.1:174640-189310 GCA_018207615.1 Philaenus spumarius | reverse complement strand
TATTGTGTAACATTACTATACTGTGAGACAATGCAACATTAGTGCAGAATTATGCTGACACATATTTACTGTAAGACTGAAGCATACTGGAAGACAATAGGACATTTGTGCAGGAACACGCCAACGTTGCTTTACTGTAAGACTGCTACTTATTTAGTGACATTACTATACTGTGAGACAATGTATCATAGTGCAGAAACATGCCCACCCTGTTTTGCAGTAAGACTGGAGCTTACAGTGTTGTGAGACAATGCTACATTAGGGTTTTATCTTGCTGATGCAGCTTACTTGATTCATTATTGTACTTTGAGTCCATGCAACATTAAGGTAGGAAAATGCCCATGAAGCTTTACTGTAAGACATTGCTGTATAGCGAGGCAATGCTTCAGTGTGAAAGTTTATAATAAGCCTCCCTGCTAATATGTTTGCAGAAGATGACATTTATTTTAGGAGAGAGATTATTTATGCCAACTTAAGCACATTGTAACTGATTGAATGTTGAATTGTGAGTTCAAAATGGGAATGTTTAGGCTTTCCTATTTGTTTTTTTATGATGTGTAGTAGTTTTAGTAACTGTAAATATACAAATTGTATGCCTGTTTTGCAAAAAATTGGTTGCCGATATTTTTGCAATTTGTTTATAATGTATATAAAATTATATTCACTGCATTTGTCTCCCAAATTATGTTATATAACATATAATGTATATATATATACATACACCTATCAATTTGGCGGCCGTCAAAAAGTAAGCCATTTGGCTGCTACCCTTTAGAGAAGAGTATATCCATATTTTAACTTGATAAATTGATTGTGACCTTTTACAAATCACTATATTATATTCTTGATTAATTTATGACTCCTTCATAATCATGTTTCAATATTGGTGCTATTTGGCAGCAGCAAGATTGCGGCTATTCGGCGCAGAGTGGATATAGGTCCCTATTGGCTGCCATATCAGTTTGGTATGGGTACATTTAGCTGCCGGCAGTGATGTCAAGTCGAACTGGTGTATACCTCGGACCTTTCGGCTGCCGATGCCAAACCCACATAAAGAGACATTTTAAGAAACTTTTAAAAGTGTTTTTAACTGTATTTCCTTAGGAATCTTTCATAATATCCTGGGAAAAAAGTATTTCTGTATGGCTAAATGAATTTAGCTGTGTGCTTTTCTTTAATTTAAACTCCTTGTTTGAACTCCAAAGAAACCAGATTGTATATTTTCACACATAATGCCCTTGCCTTTTTTTAAACAACCTATCTAGAAAATTAGTAATTAGGAACTTTTTAAATTTAAACTACATTGGTACGAATGTGTTAAAAATAGTAATAAAAACTTTGTTTATTAATCATATTTTTGCAATGTAGATGAAATTGTCCGAATTTACTATTTTAGCATTTCTAATTTTCCTAAATTCCATAATTCCTCAATTTCCAGACCCCCCGGTAAGTGCTCGGAACAGAGTATCCTATTATTGGAGTTTCCCATATGGGAACCCTAAATAAATATAGTAGTGTCTACAGTTGTAGAGAAAACACTACGTACGGTGCACCAGCAATGTGTCGAACCGGGGCCTCTCGTCAACTTTCGGGCCTTTTGAGTCACGTGACGATATTATTCGGCCGTCTTCTCGCTTGCATTTAAAATCATTGGGATTGCACGTTCTTATCAAACAAACCTGTTGTCATCGGTTTAATTAACCACTATTTCAAGCCAACGTTAAATCATTTTATTCTGCATTGCTTAACAAATGTAATTATCCATTGTTGTTTTATTGATTTTTTTCTGTTTAAACATAGTTTTTACTAAAGAAAATGAAAATTTGTGTTTAGAGCGTCTCGGCTGGTATTTAAGAGTTTTGTTGGTCTTCAGTATTCCATACTAAAATAAGTCATTATCGGAAATATTATAGATCTAGCATTTACATACAATACTAGTGTACACATTAGAGTACTTTATGTATTGCAGTTCATTTAATGTGTTTTGTTTAAAATTATTTGGACTAGTTTTCAAGGTATATTCATACGAATACAATTATAAAAAATAGTAGGCCTGTGGAGTGTGACCCTTGTAGCAAGGTTTTGATCGCAATACTCAGGTGACTCGAGAGCCCTTCCTCCAAACTGGCTTTAGTTCTCGTTATTTATCTAGCGTATGGTTTTCTTATGTCAGTTACCATACTGTACAAATATAATTAAATAAACTTATCGTCAACAAAAAAAAAAAATGCCTGTGTTACCGAATAAAGTAAATAAATCTATATAAATAAAAATGTAAATGTGCGTTTGTTCAAAATCGATAATCTCCGAAAGTTCTTCAGCGATTGCTTTGAAATTTTGACACAACATTGCATTCGAATCCACAAGTGTTTTTATATACTTTTTGAAAAACTACAGCATCTAATGAACATAAAATAACAAAAAATATACTCAATATTTAACAAAAATGTAAGCGCCATTACGTATGTTTATTGACTATAATAATAACAGCTGTTTCTTAATATATTTCCATTATCTGCTGATTTCGAACTTAAAACAATTATTTGTACAACTATTTAACTTTTAAGATAGGTTTTTGAGAACAAAGCTATCTGTTGAAGTAAAAATAACACACACTATCTATATTAATATTATATAGATGTAAAATTTGTTTGTTTGTATTAAGGAGTAATCTCTGGAACTACTGAACCAATTGAAATTTTTGTAATAAAAAGCTACACTAAAGCTGAGTAACATAGGCTAGAATTCATATTGATAAAAACATTTTTTATTTTTATAGCTGTAATAGGACTACCAATAAATAAGCAACATTATGAAAAAACAAAAAATGACAATTGAAAAATGAAATTTATATCATTCAAAACGTAGGCCTACTGTGCAAAGATGTGCACAAAAACATAAATTATGTGTGTAGGTCGCCGTTAAGGCAGGTAAAATAAATTAAACATAATTTTAGGTTATTCCTAGACTAAATATCCAACACAAATATTGTTTGAATGTACTGTATTTATACATTCATTACCATAACAACCAATGGAATACAATAACAGATAAAACAGTTGGTTCGGATGTCCAGCGTAGTACAAATTAATATTTTAAAATATGCCTAGACTGAACCAACACGTTATGTGAAACACACACAAACCAATAAAAACTTATGGAATTTTAAAACAAGAAAAAACTATGTTATATCGTAATTAAAAATAAATAAGACGCATTATAATTTATCAGTAAGCATATTTATTGATAATACACGGTAATTGATTGTGAGTAACCAATATAAGCAGCTGATTTCAAAATATGAAACAATTATTTGTATTTCTAACTTTTTGGTTAGGTTTTTGAGTGTAGATACTAGTTAGTAGGGAATAAACATAAAAAATTACAGTAAATAACAAAATACATCATATCGGTCTTCAAAGATCTAAATACAGCTGTCTAATCCATGAAAGTACCACTTCATCAAGCTCGTGTTGACGAGGTAGTCCCCCTGGTATAGCACGTAAAGGGCAATCATTGACTATGTGACTCATTGTCTACGTATCAGTCCCGCACTCGCAATATCGGTCCAGGACCTGGCCCCATTTATATTTCCAGGAGTTGCACCTACTTTATGGAACGATTAATGATATTTGAATTAATGGTAGAAAATTTGGCCATAGTTTCCGTGCTATTAGCCAAGTACACCTGAAGTCGTACTTCCCATATGCAGCAATTTACCGAATATGCCTGAAGACACCACTCCTCCACCCTATTTCCTAATACCATTATCATTTATTCACTTACAATAATATGAGTTGTTTAATCACAAAACATCTTTAGTAAAACCTCTCTTAACCGAAAAGCTTTTAACAGAAGTAGTGTTTGACAGAAACAAACAAAAGTTCAACCACAATGTACTATTTTTAAAATTATGCTTCCCAGTGAGTTGTTTGGGACTGGTCTCTAAAAGTAGAAAGTGACATGTAGTAGGGTGGAATGAGTGAGGGGTTGGTATAATGACCATGATGGTTCGCACCTGCTCCCCTTTCCACAATGTTATACTATGAATCACATTAGTTTTGTTTCAGAAACTATGGTTATAACTGTTCCTTATTGGGATGAGCAAGCGAAATCCTGTAAATTAAGGGATAAAAAAAATTGTTTGTTTGTCTGTCGGTATGTAACCAAGATCGAACGCCTGGACCTTGGATAGGTTTTAATTAAATTTGGCACACGGGTTTTTGGACGCAAATCCTCGGTCGAATTCATAACGGCCAAAATCGGTCGAGTCGGTTTAAAATGGCAGCCATTTTAAAAATTCAAAGGATGATATTTCTTGAACGGCTAAATATTTGGAGAAACAAATCGAAAGCTGGAAAAAACTACACGACCTTCATATGTTTAGTATTTTAATTGACCAATAATAACATAATGGTGGAAAATCAAAGAGTTCGGTAATGCATGTCTTATGGGCGAAGTTGACCAGCAAGCAATCATTGCTGTCTACTACAATGTTTTCAAAGGAAAACAAACTTTTTTAGAACGCGGTTTTTTCTTCATTTTTATTGTTTGAGCAACCTGGTGGCTCAGTTGGTTAGGTCGTCGCTTCCGGACCTGTGTCGTGCAGAATGTCTGAGGTTTGTGCCCTGGCCAGACCTTTGACTTTCTTCAGTACTTTTTACCTTGTACTGTACCAGTTCGCTATCTTATTCTGTATATTAGCTCTCCACACAGACCCTAGACCCATGGAGATGGGCAGAATAAGAAAATAAAAGGCTAGCCACCTAAAACAAATGTCTGTAGAAGGTTTATAGATACAAAAAGAGTTTTTTTTAATCAATTATGACCCTTAACCCTAGAACTGTCAATGTAAATTTTTTGCAACGCCAAGCCATTTCGGTGCGTATGCAAGCAAATTTTAAAAAAATCACCAAATATAGTAATTCTATCCCAATCCAAAAGTGTTGCGTGGCTTTATTGTAGAGAAAAGTTCAAAGAATGCATATATGCAATTAAAAAATTTATTGATGTAACATTGTAAAAGTTATTAGCTCAAGAAACAAAAACTGTTCAGTAACGAAAGGAAAAAGTTCAGCTTTAGGCCTACATAACAAGTACTAAACATTTTTGTAATTTTTTCGTAAGCGTAAAAAAGTTTTGTAATTTAGTTCTAAATAGAACTGTATAAAAACATTTATCAATTTCAAAATTCTTATTTTGAAAACAACAGTTTTTATGTTCCAACTACAAGGGTGCTAACAAAACTAGGCCTCCTTTCAAACGTTATTTAGGAATATTTGCTTTTCCCAAAAATGAAATATTATTATAATAAAGCGTAGAGAATAATACATGTCTTTTCATAGTTCACAAAAGTGTTTGAATAATCTCTATTTGAATAACAAAAGTGAGGAAAAAATATCTGAACTTGCCATCCTTGCTACACATACAAAGAAGCGCGCGTAAACGGCCTATCTATTGCATGTTAAAAAAGTCTGTTAGGTTCAAATTTCAAACTTGGTTTGAGACCGAGAAAACACAGACTTTCCCACGGTCCTACACAACAAACCTGTCTAGTAACCCATATTTGTTTAAACTAAATGTTAGCTTGAATCATTCTCTACAAAAAGGTAGCAAAAGATTTCTAAAACTAGAATGATATCACCCGTCTTTCACGTATTATAAATAAGGCTGTTTATTGGTTCAAATGTAACCAATGCAAGGGTCTACAAAACGTCCCTTATCTATAGATATATTTGACGGAATTTTGATTGGCTGGCAACTTTATTTAGAGGGAATTGTAACAGATCCAACGGTATATAGATTTAAGTCAGACAAAGAACTGGGCGAGCTGTAGACAGAGAGGAAAGATGCCTTATTTCGTTAAGTTTTGGGACAAAATCCGCGCTTCAATTGAGTTGTACAAAACTAATAAACTGCAACGGTGATTACGTATGTAAATAGACGTTTTAATAAAAACTTGTAAATACAAAAATTAAAGTTTAAATCATTTCCTTTCAAACGGTTTGATATTTATTGTGATTGGATGATTTTTAGTGGGTGAAATATTCAATACAAGTTGAGTTGTCACAGACTACACAATTCACCACGGCAGGGCGTTGAGACCAATCAATTTGAGTGGTCTGACAGTTAGAGGGTTAAATCATCATTTTTTTAACAATCATTTTCTAACTGTTGTATCTGTTCTAAACTTATGCATAATCATTGTGTTGTACTGTGGAGCGAGGCCGAGCTAGGGTGAAGGGGGAGAGACACAAGGCCGTAATCAGCGGTGGAGGCGGGGGGTTGGACCCCCCCCCCCCCGAAATCTTGAAAACAATTAAAATACTGATCATGGGTTAAGCTTAAATCGTGAAAAACTATTAAAACAGTGTTAAACCTCGATAATATAGGTGAAAAGAAAAACAGTGTGTAAATGTAGAAACCTAGAAACTGTATTTTCACTTTCTGAGCCCCCCATACCCATACCGGTACACGCAGAGCAGAGTCTATTCTGTACTCTGTGACCATATGTTGCAGGCTGATCTCTCTGATTAGTAATTGAGTCAGCACTGCAGTCGGTCTGTCGTTCATGGAACCACTGCGCCGGGTGGACGGGCAGATAAGATTCTGCCGTGTGCAGTAAACGTAAAATTTTTTTTTAATTTCCGGGAGACCTCCCACTTTTCTAAGCTAAAACCCCAGACCTCCCGGAAGACTACCCCACATCCACATATAATTCCTGGCTACGTCTTTAGTGAGGCCTGTGCAAATTCTACCAAATTGTTTCAATAATATGGCGCATAACCATATCTGCACACTGAATGCAGTTTTTGGTTTTTAATTGAGCTAGTATATCTGGATACCTGAGTTTTATTTTATTTAAAAAAAGTTTCGAAGTGTTTTCCAATATGTTGAAAACATTACTAGTATAGAGACACTAACCAACTTAGTTGTCGATTACTCTTGACATTGTAAAGAACTTCTGCGAGGTAGCTTGACGGAAACATGGACATTTCGACGGTACCCCATGATAATATTTTCATGAATTAGCAGGGCATTTTTTTAGTGTGTTGTGCCGTAAAATCCCTGTCCCGGCTTTTATCTAGGCTTATTCTGCACGAGAGTCTACCCAGTACTATATTAACTCTACCGTTTCACATTTTGGCTGTAATATGTGTGTGTGTGTGTGTGTGTGTGTGTATCTTTGTTTGTGTGAAAAGTTGAGGCCGTAGCCCAAAGGGGATGTGAACATTATTGATATTTGCGGCAAACATTCATAAGTTGAGGCCGTAGCCCAAAGGGGATGTGAACATTATTGATATTTGTGGCAAACATTCATATATAGCCTACCTTTATAAAACGTAAAGTGCGTTGAAACTCCCAATAAACTGCACGGAAAGTAAATTTCACTAACTTTGGTAGCATAAAATAAGATCAAGATCCACTCCTGTGGTCTTTAAATAAACGGCTACTATGATATGGAAATAAATTTGTCTGAGATAAAAAAAGGTCAAATAAATCTTCCCGAAAATGCATAGCAAACATATAGTTTATGTTATACAGCTACACAGATGGAGAAAAAGACGAGGAACGATTCGAAAGAAAGAAACAGAAATGATAATTTAGTCAATAAAAATCCAATATAAAAACAACCTCAGAGGCCGGGTATTACAAAATAAGAAAATAATCAGTAGTTGGAGTAAACGTGAGACAGAGCCTCGAACCACATCCGCTCAAAACAGGATGCAGTGTGTGATTGAAGCGTTGCCAGACCTCGGCCACCAGATTAAGCGCAGAAATTTCTAAAGTGAATATTCACTTGTGGACCGTGGCGATGCTAGCGCTCCAAGACATAACTTTTTGGAACTAAAAATATGCACTAGGGTAACATTTGACTGCCAATACAAGTCAATTTTGTTCGTCATTTCTCATCATTATAAGACAGAAAAACAGGGTCTGCAATTTGGCGGCCGTATATGGCTTCCATTTAGAACCAGCCGCCAAACCGAATGAAAATCACGTCATATAAGGCATTCAAATGGTACCTAATATTTACATATATATATATATATATATATATTGCAACGGACTGGGCCCTTTGCAAAGCATGGAGAGTTTGAAAATTACATTGATCTGTAAAACACAAGCTTTGCGTGGCAACAGCCGCGGCGAAGACGACATTTGTTCTTGAACGAGTCTGAGAAATAATAAAAGACTTTGAAAAAAATTATTGATTTGTACGAAGGTAGGGAGTTTTTTGAAGAAACGTAATTGTGATTTTTTATGGTGGAATGTAAAGCACTAAATGTGTACGCATTAGCCATGAGAATCGTGGTTCGTTAAAAGAAAAACTTTAAACTTGGTAAAAGGTTAAAGGGAAAACAAAAACTCCACATTACTCAAAAGTCTCGGGAAAAGTAATTTTTATAATCTACGGATAAAAATAAATAAAAAATGTCATATGGCAAAATAAGAAATTTTTCGCATATAAAAAGTTAGTGGAAAATGTAAGATTTCAAAGGTGAAAAATCATCAGTAAATTTAAAAAGTGGAAATTTTAAAGTATACAAATTGAAAAAGAGTTAAAGTTTTAGAGTATAAAAGGTTTAAAATTTTAAAATAGTTAAAACATTACGTGAGAGAAATCACACCTTTTTCAAGCAGTAGGAAAAATAAAAAAGGTTTTAAATATAAATGTTCCTAAATGAAAAAGGGAGTTAAAAAGTTTATGTAAATCTCAACCAAAAGTATTGGTAAACATATCAATTTAAAATTAATTAAATTATCAAAAAATCAGCAAACTGTGCAAGTCCCTAAACTATACGAGAAATCGGCAAAACGAAGTAAAAAACCGGCCAACACCTACATTTCCAAAAGAGACAAAAGTGGTAGAAGAAAAACTTTATTGCTCCAAAAACAAAAAGGTTTACGCGAGAAAAACTCGCGAAAACCGCGAAAGCATCCAGAGCGTGAACCAAGTGTCGTAGAACAAATATTCAAACTGGGGAAGATAGGAAAAAGTGTACGCGAAAAATCTATGCAACTCGCGACTCTAGGAAATGTTGGCGGGGAAAGTTATCAGCGAAGTAGTGAAAACAATAGGCAAAGATGCAAGAAAGCGAGGGGGTCTCAGAAGCCGATGCGCAGGGAAATATGGTAGGGATGGAGAAATACCAACAGATGGAAAGAAATAATTAAAAGATTAGCATGGATAACATAGGGCCAAACTTGTACGTTAAATAAAATAAAGTGTAACAGACCTGAGAAAACTGGAAAAGAGTTAGAGAGGGGAGAACAGAGGGCTTCCAGGAATATTATGGAGATTGGAGATACATACTCGGAGTTAGATCAGAGATACGTAGACATAAGTTAGGTTACTAGATGTAACGCTGCTAGTTAAATTATTCAATTATACTTCTTCGAATAATTTCTTGTTTCTTGATGAAAAGTTGTTTATTATACTTAGACATCGGTTATTAGGAAATGTCAAAGTTTCTATTAGTCTGATACATTGATTTTAATTCGCTATTCTACATTGGGAAGATTGGCTACATATAGTATGGTTATGTACAATTTGACCATTACAACCACAATTGCAGTTATCCGACCGTCATCTTATGACTATTTCAATTACCATTAAAAGGAGCGAGTCACAAGAAGCATCCATGACATAACGAAGATTTGACCGGACGGATTCTGATAACTACTGCCAAATGGCAATTGAACTAAATAACTAGATCACAACAAGCGAATAACAAACCAGGGAACCTAAAGAAGACCTCATGGACCGTTCACATCAATGAAGAATACTACAATCCATATGCAGGGACTACGAGAGACGCCCGACCTCGCAGAGATACTAAACTTCAAGAGCACGCTTAACCCGAATCACCGTACCAGGACATCACTGATTCAACTGTAAAGCTGTTCAGAGTCGAGGGTCGCAGTAATCAAGGTCTGTCAGAAAAAGTTACGTTGTCCCCTATTTTTCAATTTAAATTGCCTGAGTTAAATTCATGAATTTATTGATACTGGGTTGAGATATTTTAGTCAGGGTTTTTAGGTCTTATTATGGAGTAACACATGTAATTAAAATATTAAATTCAATAATTTAATTAAAAGTTTAACATAAAAATATAAATTAAATTGGAAAGGATAAGAGATTTAAGTCATAATTAGGCCTATATAATTAAAAATACAAGGATCTTAGAAAAGCATATTATGGTTCTGCTTATATAAAGAATTAATTGTTATTAGAAAGTTGATTATTAGTTTATTGTTATAGTGGGAAGAAATCCACAAGCATTTTTAGTTTTGATTTTTGTTAAATAAATTTTGAGTTAGTAAAAATTGCACATCTTATTAATAATTTACCTTGTTTTTTTAAATATTGCCATTCTTGGTATATCATACATGATAAAGTGTATAATCTAAGAAGCACAAGTAATTTAACAATTCTAAGGTCAGTTCCAGAGTTCACACGACTAAGAGATTCTCGAATATTTTTCAAATTAAATACTGAGCTGAGCATATTAAACTTTAATAGTAAAGTAGATAACTGGAAGAATTTCTGTACAATATTAACTGTTGGGGTGGCTACAATCATAGTTATCCTAACCAGAGTTATATCACTTAGGCTATTCAAATTGGCTTGCCTTATAATTCCATTAGGTGATATAATCTCTTTTATTTGCGTCAAAACTGGTATAAATGACAGATATAATTTTAATTTAATTATAAATTTGAAGTTCGTCAGAGAACAAGCAATTAGACAAAATAGTTTCGTTAAATCGTTGCTGCCTAACCTGGAGCAAGGCGAAATATATATCTTGTCAAATACTAGTAAACAAAGTTTCGTCGCAAGTTGTTCGTTACACATTAAATATGCAATGTGTGTTTAGCTTTACGAATAGAAACTTATAGCCATCACCTGTGTGGGATTATAAATTTAAATGAATTTAAAATGTAAAAGCTCAAAAACTTATTTTGGATACATTTAAAGAAATTTTTTTTAAACTGAAAAAATTTCTTAAAAGGAATAAGTTATTCAGAAATGGTTACACAAAAATCATACCTTAGTTAAAATGTACTTTGTGCTTTATTCTGATGTTCAATTATTAAATCATTCATGCAGTTGGAGGTGAAATTTAGCTTGTCATTTAAAATGTTGGATGGATCAATCTTTTGGTGTTTATACATTTCAAATTCCTCCATTACGTTCGTTTTGTGTCCTTTCCTTAATCTGTGTAGTGTGGTCATATTGTTCTGTGAATTGCTGTAATTGTGACGGTTATCTATTAAATGTTCGGCGTATGATGAGTGAATTGAATTTATATTTTTGCAGTAGGGTAAATGTTCCTTAAAACGTGTTTTAAAGGATCTACAGTCTGTCCAATTAAGTGTTTTTCACAATCATTACAATTAAGTTTATATATGCCTCCAACTAAGTATACGTCTTGGGTTTGGTGTGGATTAAAAAACGCTGTAGACTATTTTTGGTTCTGTGTGAACATAAATCAGTGTTTACAGCAGGATAGAGCTAAGAATAAATAAACTTATATTGACTAAAATTTTTATTAACAAATGAAAGGTTGCCACACTTACTTCCAAGAAGTCACAATTACAATCTTCACAGCTTTCCAGTTCAAACTGAATGAAGTTCAAAACCACCTTTTCGTTAACAGGAAGTTGGATTTTCCACTCGCAATCTACAGAATCACCATAAGCTTCTTCTAAGCTTGGACCTCTGGGAGGAGTGATATCCCCTGATGGGTCAGTTAGCACGTCACCACATCCTGTGGATTCAAAAACAAAAAGGATTAAATAACATTGGTGGAACCCAGGAAAGAAGTTGCAGTAAATAATGGGCTGAAATAAGAGTATGATGTAGCCTAACCAGGCAAAAGCACAGCATAGTGAAATGGTACGAGTCGAACTATTATTGGAAGTTTATATGATTTACACTAATGAGCGAAGGTAATTGGTAGAATTCCATTTTAATGAAAAAACAAACACAATTTTTAGTAAATTCTACAATATTTATTGAGTCTTACCGACCATGGTTTCGCCAGCGATGGCATTGACAAGGCAGCTTAACAAAGGCCAAGGAAAATATATAGAACAGGCATATACACATTACAAAAGGGAACAGTTACTTGAATAACAAACAACAGTAAAGGGAAAAGGTGTGGTAGGCGAGGGAGACCTACGGTCATAGGGAAGACAATGGTTTAAGCAAGGTTGAGTTTGACATGAATTTTACCTGATCATTTAGTACAAGGTTGTAGTCTTTACAAAATAATCTATTAATTTCTAACATGCCTAATGAATTTAATTTTCCACTTTTTTCGTTGACATGGAAAATCTTAAAATTAACATTATTCAAAAAATCTGTCACTAAATTATTTTTTAAATTATTGGAAAAACTATAGTTATTATGACCCAACTGCCAACTTCTTTTGTGTGCACTTAATCTACATTTAAAACTAATGCCTGTTTGGCCTAAATAAGCTGTTACAAATAAATGTTACATGTCAGTTTACAAACACAACTGTTTGCATGTTATAAATTTTATCCTTATAATTTACTAATAGTTTCCCTAAATTGTTCTTAGTCTGAGTTAAGCTGCTTCATCGATGTCATCGCTGGCGAAACCATGGTCGGCAATACTCAATAAATATTGTAGAATTTACTAAAACTTGTATGTTTGTTTTTTGATTATTGGAAGTTTCATGAATACAAAGTTTCATAGTTAGTGGGATATCTTAGATGATGAAAAAAACGATGAGGTAATTAAATTTTTGCTAATACAACTAAAGACTATCTCTGTTGTTGAATAAGTGACTGTTAAAGCAGAGTAAACTACATTGTACTTCTCAACGTAGCCAATATATCAACCAACATAAATACATGTTTTAAAGATTAGCAGATTTGATCACACAGTGGCAAATTATTATACAGACTGTCCCAAAAGTCCCGGACCGGTTAAATAACTCCTAAACGAAACTTGCTACAGTAAAAATATTTCAGACATGACTTCTGGCTACAAAAAAACTATTTTTTGAGTTGTTAGTCACTATTGCCCCTGCCCCCAAAAACCAAATTTGGGGGGGTTGCCCCAAATTTTTAAATGTAAACCCCTATCGAGTGACCCATCATTTTAAAGGTCTCATTGAGTTAAACACAACAGCGCAAATCTGAGGCGATATCTTGGTCCTGTCCAAAATGGCTGACCTTTTAGTGTTTCTTATGGTCATGTAATTAAAATTGAACATTTTGTAACGTATACAAAGTAAACACATTTACAGGTTTAAGATATTTTACTTTTTCAGTTGTAATAAACACCGGTGGCTCTTTAACAATTGTAAATAGATAACATTTTTGGACTCTCCTACTTTAAGTTTGTTATGACATGCCTTAATCTTTATCATTGCTGGAAAACCCCGCATCAACAAAACAATACCTGCAGCATTGGATATTATGGCTCAGTTATGAAATTTTGTCTTAGAATAATGTTGTCTAATTTTTCCAGCGTTAATTTTTACATTTATTACTAATAATTTGGCAAACTTATAATAGTTTTTTACTTTTATCAGTGTATGAACATTTACTTTTTAAGTATAATTCATTATTCAATTTTAAATTAAATGACCATAAGAAACACTAAAAGGTCAGCCATTTCGGACAGGAGCAAGATATCGACCTCAGATTTGCGCTGTTGTGTTTAACTCAATGAGACCTTTAAAATGATGGGTCACTCGATAGGGGTTTACATTTAAAAATTTGGGGCAACCTCCCAAATTTGGTTTTTGGAGGCAGGGGCAATAGTGACTAACAACTCAAAAAATAGTTTTTTGTAGCCAGGAGTCATGTCTGAAATATTACTACTGTAGCTAGTTTCGTTTAGGAGTTATTAAACCGGTCCGGGACTTTTGGGACAGTCTGTATATTATTATTATATGTAATAATTTCAGGGTGGACCAATATGATCACTGACCAACTTTACGGGTTGGGGGGGAGGGGGGATTGAGTACCCCCTAGAGGAAGAGAGTCAGGGAAAATTGTAGTAAATTTTGTAAAAATTGATCTATAAAACTCGTGTTTTGAAGCTATTTTGAGAGTTGAGACTTAGTTTTCTCTTGTGCTGCTATTCAGTTTTTGCTTTACTGCTATTTAAGTCAAACATGCCATTTTAAATAAACTATCATTTACTTTATCTATATATAAAAAAGCGAAATACCACTGACTCACTCATCATCTATATATATAAAAGCGAAATACCACTGACTCACTCATCACGATTTCTCAAAAACTAACAAACGGATTGAAATGATATTTTGTATGTAGCTTCTTCTAGGGCCATAGGTGCTCACTAATAAAGGGTTTGAAAAAATTAGAAATTTTAGGGGGGTTTTGGGGGATCAAAGTTATTAAAAAACGATTTCTTCAAAACTACCAAATGGGTTAGAATTAAATTTGGTATGTAGCTTCCTCTAGAGCCATAAGTGTTCACTAAAAAGGGGTTTTAAAAAATTGGAAATTTTAGGGGAGTTTGGGGGGTAAAAATTACTAAATCACGATTTCTCCAAAATTACCAAACACATTGGAATGAAATTTGATATGTATCTTCCTCTAGGGCCATAGGCGCTCTAAAGAAAGGATATAAAAAAATTCGAAATTTTAGGGGGG
>JAGFPH010000432.1:127306-171432 GCA_018207615.1 Philaenus spumarius | reverse complement strand
TACCTAACACATAATAAACACCTGTACTAATAGACTTACCTAACACAATAAACACAGGTACTCATAGACTTACTAACATCAATAAACACCTGTACTAATAGACTTAAATAACACATAATAAACAACTGTACTAATAGACTTACCTAATACATAGTAAACACCTGTACTAATAAACTTAACTAACACATAATAAACACCTGTTCTAATAGACTTACCTAATACATAATAAACACCTGTACTAATAGGACGAAAGCATATTTCGAAACTCCAAGATAGTTGAAATGCATTTGTTTTAATTTCATTAGGAATTTCCAAATGTTGTTGTTTAATCCTTGCTTTAATGTCATTCAGATCTCTAGACCTATGTGTATAAGACCTTTATCTTTAAATATCCCCAAAGGAAAAAGTCTAATGGGTTCAGATCCAGCGATCTTAGCGGCCACTTGATAGAACCCCTTCTACCGATCCATCTATTTGAGAAAATAGCACTTATAATGTCACACATCTGTATGATATTTACTGGTGTTACGAAATATAATGAGTTGCTGACAACTTGACAATGGCAGAGTTGCACAATTATGTAATACAGAGTAGGTAGTTGTAGTTGTGTAAGTAGAACTTATGTAAAATTGCTAAATGACTTTGATAAGTAAGCCATCATACTAATACAAAGTCAAAACAGGGAAAACTGAGAGGGGGAACAGAGTTTTTAAATAGACAGAACACATTAGAAAGGGGGTCTTTTTGGAAAAGTTCTTGGGTGAGGAGAGAGGTCTTGGGAGACCGGGGCTTCGGGGGATAGACGCCGGCGTGGGTGTCAAGGAGAACAGATTATCAGAGCCACCAGGACAGAGTAAAGGTGAGGACAGTTTGTGAATTAAAGGGATAATTGTTTTACGTAAATTCTAGCAAGCGTAATAAATAGCGAAAAACTCCTTCGTAATACTGGTCTTAACAAATTTGTAAGATTGGTGGCAAAATTCTGTCTTGAAGCTGCAAGTATCGAGGTCCATTTAAGGTTTCTTCCATCATGAATGGCCCAATTGTGCTATTCAATAAAATTTTCGCTCAGACATTAAGTTTGTCTGGCCATTGGGCATTCTGCTTCCTCATCCAATGTCGGTTCTCTGTTGGCCGGTGTCACATATTTTGTTTGCTTACACTTCCATGAAAAGTAAGTGCAGCTTAGTCAGTAAAAGTAATGTTAGAGTAATATGTACTATCAGCGACACACCTTTCCATCATAACTTTTCAAAATAAATTTAAATCTCCATCATAATCATCATCCACTGACACATGAACAAGCTATATTTTGTAGGGAAGGAATTTTTTAAATTTTAATATTTTACTTACAGACCTCGAAATATATTTTCGTCCAATGCTATGTGGTCGCAACTATGGTCTTACCCTCGAAGTCAGTCAAGAACATTTCCAGTTTCACTGAAGTCTTTTAGAATTGTTGACATAGTTCATTGTTGTAGACGTTTTCTATCAGGATACAACTATTTGCAAATATCACAGACTTTTTGGTGAGTTTGCTTTTTGTCCCCGAACCCATAAATAACAAAACAATACGTTGTTTAGCAGTCAGTGTTGCCATTGTACATTATCAAACTATCTTTACTCCAATACAACAAGGAAAAGAAATATTTCAACTTAACATTACAATTCAGTGTGTACTGCAACAGGAGTGCCCATCCCCCCCAAAGCCTATGGCGCAAATCCCCCCCCCAAAACCTGCCTGTGGGTTCCCTCTCCCAAATAAAGTACACATTTTATGCCATTTTAGCAAAAAAAAAAAAAAAAACATAATTACGCATATTTTTTTTTTTTTAAGTGGTATTTTATTTTCTGAAAACAACTCATTAGGTAACTTAAAGTTTACAGTTAAATCCAATAACTTATTAAAGTTTTTCATAAAAATATGTTTATGGAAAAAAGGAGGCTCTACGTAATTTATAAAATAATACAAATACACAAATTCAGTAAGATTTATTAACAAAAACAACACATTACTACTTTTGAAAGTAGCAGAAGACATCATAATATTAAATAAGTTCTTTAACCTCTAATGCTTGGTGAAAAAGAAATCCTTGTTATTGGTCTTAATTTTAAAGTATTAAACTAGCTATTCGAATTTAATAAAAAAAGTAATATAAATTTGAAAAAAAATACAAAAATAAATTTACATTCATTGATAATAATTAAGAAAGTGTTATAAGAAAATAACAATAAAAAACTACAATACATTTTGAAGACCAGTAGTAGGTACTTAACCGATTTGAGAAACCAAACGAAGAAAGTGATTTCCATCCAAAAAGAAACAAGTAATACATAAGTCAATAAAACTGTTTTGTATTAAAAATTAGTTTAAAAAAATTGAATAGTAATACTACTTTCAATGGATTTTTTTATGATTTGAACAGAAGTTTTTTTCTTTGATTAGATGACAAGACAAACTTGTTCACTCACTTCCGCTCATTTAAAAATTATGAATTTGTTATCGTTTTAAAGCTAACTAAACGTAGTTTATAACGATGTAAATTTGATATTGAAGTTAGAAAATAGTCAACCTTTAACCCTCTTTGAATTTAGACAAATATTTCTAATAATAACTTTTTCTACACTATATTTATGTGTAGTGGGAAAGCTTTTTACTATTTATTTCACGTCATTTTCGAAATCATCAATCTAAAGAGCATAAAATAAAGGTAATTCGGTATAGTAAATTTCATATTTGTATCGTTAAACTCATACTTGTTGGAAAGCACGTTTCATACAGAAACCAAAAACATTTTGTATACAACTTTGTACGACATTTGTTGATGATTTATGAGCAAACACAGTTTATACGAAAGGCTGCATTTTTAATTCGAGCCGTGACGCCTTCTGACGAAATGGGCTGAACCCGTCCAAAACTCGTCTTTCTGAGTAGCACCCCTTATCTACTTACACCGTTTTACACCATGGTTTTGGGACTGTTGTGAGGGGGAGGGCAGTTGTTTGCAAAATGACCTTGGCAGGCTCTCAATGCTGTAAATGTCTATAGTATGTTTATACTTTGTTTACACCACACGCGGCACCCTCCATTGGCTCGTCTCTACACTGCACTACAAGCAGTAGTAGTCAAATTGCCTGGCTGTCAATAATACGGCACTTTCACACGAATAATTGGAGATTTTTAACACATAGAAACAACAGATTATCTCCTAATTTCTTGGAGGGAATCGTCAAGTCTTCATATTTTATATTGATTTTAATCAGGAACATATGAAAATTCCCCCCAAACTGTGAAAAACACCCCAAAAATTGATTCCCCCCAAAAATTCTGATGGCGCAACTTGCACCATCAAACCATGCTGTGGGCACCCCTGTACTGCAATAACAAGTGCGGGATGACCTAGAAAAGAATAACTCCTATAAAAGAGCAATTAATAAACACAAGTACCTGTAACTGAAAAGGTCGTTCGGGGATTTCCATAATTGTTTGGACATTCATAAACTGGTTTTCACCAACTATGAGAATATTGAAGGACTAAATGATTTACTATAGGGATTAGGTATTTCCTTGTATAAATATCTATGGTATTTCACCTCTATTACAGATGTGCTGGAAAGGATTTCACAAGTTAGTGGAATTTAAGAAGAATATTAAAATAATTTATTACTTAAATTTGCAGGGATAACTAAATGTCTCACATTTTGTCGTTAAATTATATCTTTAGGTAATGAAATTTCAAGCAGAGGAAGTGAAATAAACACCCAAATCATTAAGAAACTTTAGTTGTATAATATTACAATCTTTAAATTTATTACTGTATCGTCCTTTTGTACTGTTTTTTTTTCTGCTAAGAAAGTCATTTAAAATAAGATATAACGAGGTATCCTAGGCCTATATTAAAAAATTTCAAGACTTCCTGAGTGGGAAGTCGTTTTTAAAAATAAATAACAAGTCTTTTTAAAGAGGACTGTCTATTTTTGTGAAACAAATTAACCATTATCAGTAGTTCCAAGTCCACGGAGAAATTATGGTAATATTCCTTTTGACATTTTTTTCGCAATCGAATTTATTTGCTTTTCCCATTAGTGTGGTTGTAACGGCATGAAAATATTCTGATAAGGGTGAGAATGTGTGTAGGTGTAACAGTATGAACTTGTTTTGATTAGATGTGGATTTAATGATGTGTACATGTTTTTTTTTTTTTTTTTTTTTTTTTTTTTTGGAGTGTGACTGGTAGGAACTAGATGAAGGTGTATAAAAGGCGTGTGAGTGTTCAGAGTTGGGAATGTGGTTTCAGTTTTTCAAGTTTCATCTATTATTTATTTGTCATTTCTATGTTATATTTAATCTGCGTTCAACAAGAGTGTTATTTTCCATGTTCATTCCTTTTATTATTGTGTTAATTGAATAATTTCATTACATTGTTTTTCCCCAAAGTAATATGTTGACATTAGAGTATAGTTTTAGTTCCTGTTATTATTATTTTCAACTGAATAATTTTTAAGTTAAATATTTTAGAATTTTTTTGAGTATTTTTAGATTATACTTTAGACAGACATTGAGATCTATTCCCACGTACAAGTGTTGACCCATGTGAGATCATTCTCTGTTATTAATTTTTTGTATAAAATTTATGATCTAATGTGTTATAAAATAAATAAATAAAAATAGGAGTATATCTAGGAGAAAGGTCTGAACACTGTTGCCAACTTGAGCAAACAAAATTTACCTTGGCCTGGGTAAGTACCGGTAAGGGTTAAACAAATGGTTGTTAAATCACATGTTATATACCATTTAAAAGACTTATCAAATGATACCATTGATGGAGCAACCAATCATTTTTGTTTCCCACATTTCAAAAATTACGAAGTTTATCAATTTGTTTTTATGTTTCTCTTCTGAATTTGGGAATACCAAAAGCACTTTCGTGTAAAACAATATTACAAATGGCGGTAATACAAAGGAGCTATGAAGACTGAGACCCACGGACACCCAGACATGAAGAAATTTTAGCTATCCATTAAATTATAACAACTTATGGTTTCTGTCTTAATAAGAACTTACCTTCAACATATCACAAGGAGAAGATTGGTCGGGTCTCAAACTTAAGGAATAAAAATTCAACCTTATCTTCTTGCCATTAGGTGAAATTAGAAACCACCAACAGTTCCAGTTGGGTGGATATGCGTTCGGATACCCTGGTGATTCTATCAGACCTGCTTGATTTATCCATAAGCTTGAATGACATGCTGAAACACGAGTAAAAAATATAAGGTTTAACATTCATCTGCAGATGTATGTCAGAAATTTATTTTATATATTTGGCATCCATAAATATATTGGCCTGTTTTTATCGTTTAAAACAGTGCTGGGTTTTCAGGTGCTGCCAGGGTCGGACTTGAAATAAAATTCAGATGTGGCATCCAGAGAACACTGGCATCCCAAAACTTTTCTCCTACAAATATTACCACTCCCATTCCATTCCAACCCTACTACTATTGACTCATCAAAAAATGACAAAATAAGTGTTTTTAAAAAGTAAAATGCCGATTGGTACCACTATTGGTGCTCTGTGGTGCAGTCGGACACATTGGTATTGATTTCTTATTCTTGTTATTTCAGAGCTAATTGATGTTCCATCTTTATGAATTTTATACATGAAAGTTAAGAGAATAACAGTGGCAGCAAGGAGCTATGTACAATATTTGATTTATTTTACAGTTTTCGCATTCGTATCGGCATAACCTCGTAAACGTTTGTTATTGTGCTGATTTCTTTAGTTTACTGTATATGTATTTTCACATCCATATTTGAAAATATTTTGTAAATTTTTATTTATTAGTTATTTTAGATTAGTTTTTATTGGGTCGAAGAGATTTAAAACAAGTTTTTTTGCTTTTGTTTGTGTGAAAAGTTATTGTTTCAAAAACCGATTGTGTAAAAACGTTTTTGCTTATATTTGTCTATTTTGTTTAATTTTTCAATAGTAATAGTGTAATGTCAATATGCTGAACTTTATTGATAGATCTGATGATAATAGAATAATAACATGCAATGTTAAAGAATAGTTTTATAAGTATTTTGTATGAACAGAGCTAGGCAACATAACTACGCATCAAATCGATCTGTTTCCTAACAATGCATTGTTGGGAATAAATCGTTATTAATCTGTTAGTTATAAACAAACAATAAATTGTTAAATAATAGAGACGATTTCCCACAATTTGAAATTTATATAGGTTTAAATATTTTAGCTTTCAGATACCAATGAATTTGAGTACTTTTAGTTTATTTATATTTTATGGATATTTTTGAATATAAATAGAAAGGAAAACTGTAAGTCAGAAAATAAATGTTATGTTATTTTTCTTTGTCTATATCAGAAACAAATTTTATGTAATACTTTATGTTTATTTACACTGATGTGTTTTATAAAATTTGTATTAAAAAAGCTCTGCAAAATCACAATATACACGCTGGCACTACAAAAAAATGGCCGGCAGTCTAAGGGTTAAGTAACTGTTGATTTAGATTTCAAAACATATCAAGAGTACCAGTAACTGCAACATAAAATTGTGAAATTTTTGTACTTATTTGGGTAATATTCATGATACAATTTTTAAGTGCTTGTGACATATTCTATTTTTTTATTACTGTATTTTTTTTTTAATTCTTTTTATTAGCTACCAATTAACTAAAGCTGAGATTTAATTTAACTACACAGTTATATTTATGATAATCCCTATCAAATCAACCAACAAAGAAATTAGTAGATGCCTTGTTTTAGATCTATTGAGGCTTTTAAAAGTTGCAGAACATTTAAGAAAACATATATTATGACACTTTCACTCTCAGTAATTTCACTTACATGAATTTTCAGTTGTTCACAGCACAACACTACACCATCACATTTACACACATAATATATATGTTGTATATACTAATACAATTGCATTAATATTACCATAAAATATTTAAATAATGCTCTCACTTGAATAGAGATATAGTAGGACATTATGATTCTACTGATATGGGTAGGTATGGGTAACTTGCTTCCAATATTTTATTGGTAAATTGGTACCACAAGCAAAAGTTGAATATCAGTATCGAATGTCATGAAAATGTACAAACAGTTACATGTAAAGGTTTTATAAAAAACAAAATCTATTAAAATGTCAACTAACAGAATACAATAAATAGAAATTTTAAATTGAAAGTTACTAGTGTGGGCTCAAGACAGAATTGGGGAACTACGTCTACACTAACCAACAGTGTAATAAATTTTTAACACTAATCAAGCAATGTAAATCAATCATCTAGGCATAGGCACCATTTTAATGCACATTTTCAACCCTCCATCTATTTTTCAGTTTGTACAATAAATTTATAATCGCTGGTCGACCGGTGCCTTATTAGGGCAGCACATCGGGCATGCATAGGCCAGTTCATCACTGGATGCATCAAATGCAGTCCAGAAATCATTAATTTTTTAAATTTTTAAATATTTATCAATCCATAAACTTAAAAGTAATTGTTGACAGGGGATTAGGTGTGTATAAATCTTATCAAAATATCTGTTAAATGTCGGCTAGTAAACTGACTGTTGAGTAAAGTTCTGCTAACAGAAAGCACCGCATAGCTTGGAAGTTCAGCTGTTCATGGTCACTAGCCAATCCATCCCACTGTTATTATGGAGGAGGAAGGAAAGTAATGCATGCTTTCTACAACAGGAATAGTGGCTGCACTTGCCTTTGCATGTTTTGTTTCTGTAAACAAACCATTTTGTTTCTTCTGTCTATACAGGAGATATGTTTGCTATACTCAAGAAACTGGATATTCTTATATATTCTGATCTAGAAATTCTGTGGAGTCCATCCTGGATATAATATATTCCCCGAACTCTCTGGTTAGGGATATTCTGCGCTCTGCAAAGACTTTGGCTATGGGGTGTTGGGATGACGTTCTGCTGGATTCCGGAACACGCTGGAATACGAGGGAATAATAAGGATGATTATGGAGCAAAGGAAGCCACACATTTACAGCCTATTATAGACTATGTAATGTCATACAATGTTGTGTTCATTTTGAAGTAATTCTTATTTAGACAGTGAGAGGAAGAATGGGTAGCGATATAGAATAATGGCGGCATTTGGGAGTGATGAAGCGTAATGGCCTCACCTACATAATATAAGAACTTTCAGGTTCTCTTAGCCTCTCTCACTCCAACTTCAGCTCTTAACCTACGAGAGGTGCCGCTGTTAGGTCAGTTACTTGGCGATGTGTGGTGGCATGCAGAGCTGAGTGCTGATGAGCAGATTTGAGCTGGGGGCTGAGTTCTTAAAACTCAGTTTGTTTAGTACGGCAGGGGCGACTGTAGGTGCAGTCGTTGGTGGGTTGCGCCCCCCACGTACTTTGTATCCCGAGCATACTACCACCTCACACACTTATACACTCCTTATTGGAGAACATATTTCATTACTCAACGCCTGCTCCGCTGATCCATGCCGGGGCTCCTGGCTCCGGGTGGCCCGCCTCATCTCATGTCCTCCTCGAGGGTACAGTTGATAAAACCGGGGTAGCACACCGGGCTGCCAGATAGTACAGAGGCCCGACTTGTCTCACCAGCTGTTGTTGGCTGCCTCATCATCTGGCGAAAATCTTGGTTTGCGTGCATTGCCAGGTGGTGCCTGGGTAAGGACCGTGTACGTAAACTATAGGGGCTCTTCCGAGGCCACGGGGTTGGTAGCGGGGGTGGGAATTGGGTTGCCTTGGGGTCTGGATCTGCGGCGTGGATCATTGTAGCGGGATCTACTCTCTTACACACACTCACACACACTTCTCTTACTTTTACCCAGGCCACGGGTGTGGCAAATCATGAATAATGAACACTGAAAAAGAAATAGGTCTCAACGTGCTGGCGACCGTCGACGAGGAACTTCCTGGTTCCACCGCAACTCAAGTTGCATCGGAGGCTAATGTGCCTCTGATTTCTACCCCTATGGTGACTGAGACAAGTGACTCAGCACATGGGGAAGTACCTTCTGGTACTTGCGGTGTATCGGAGGTGGAGGGCAGTAGTGGGAGTGGTGAAGTCCTCAGTCCGATGCACACAGATAACCCACAGGGCCATAAAGGTCTTGTAAAGCTTTGTGGCGCTGACAAAAAGCGCCTTCGTAAACTCCGCCAGGAGGGCTATGGTGCTGAAGAGGCCCGTGGCATACTCCTGGATAGGAAGAGGGAGCGGTCGGATGGTTCTACACCACCCAATCAATCCCATAAAAGGATGAAAGAAGGGGAAAGCACCCCTGCTCAAGAGTGTAATGCTCCGAGACCCTTTGACTACAGTCAAGCTATCTCTGGTGTTCGTGTGGGTATCCTTCCCTCGGACTTTCCGGAGTCTCTCCTGACCGGAGAGCAAATGCGTTCCGTGCAGGGGGGGATTCTGGATTTGGTCCTGAGGATGCGTAAATCCGCCATCACCCCTAAATTCAATGGCTTTGTAGCTAAGGCTGGCTACTGTATACTTAGCTGTTCCAATGAAGGAACTGCTAACTGGGTTATGTCCCTAGGGGACACTTTTAAACCCTGGGAAGGAGCTAATCTGCGGAGTGTTGGGGAGAAAGATATCCCTAAAGCCCAGATTGATGTGGCTTACTTCCCACATTGCCCAGAAGACTCCAATGAGAGGATTCTGGGCTTTGTTCAGGCTCAGAATGATGACCTGAATGTAGACAGCTGGAGGGTGGTCAGGAAGGCTGTTAAAGGGCCTACAACTGAACTTACCCTCAGTATAGACCATATGTCGGCGAAAACAATTAGATCACTTGGTTTTCGCCTTAGCTTCAAATTTGGAAGCATCCCAATCAGGCTTAAGAAGCAAGACATGGGAGTCCAGGAGGCTAGTGTCTCGGATGTAAGGGGGGCTACTGTGCCCCCTGGATCGTCTGAGGCTAGTGCCCAAGAGGCTCCTGTGTCCCCGGAGCCTGGTCCATCTAACCTGGAGCCTGGGCTTATTGGGCCCTCCACCTCCTCGAGGCCATCTGGGTCTCGGGAGGGTGATGCTCTGGGGGGAGAGGAACGGGTACCGGGAACAACATGGCCTGAAATTTTCAGGAAGCCCAATCCTGAGGGCCCCTCTGTTTCTCAGCGTGGTCGTGCTGCGCGGGGAGGCAGGGGGAGCCATAATAGGAGAGGACGACGTCCAGATAGAGGTAGAGGATCTGGCAGAAAGGCTTTGTCGGAAAGCCATCTCCCAAAGACCTCAGGGTCTGATGGGAGGAGGGATCAGCAATGACCCACAACCTGAGGATATTGCAGATAAATCTCCAGCATGCCAAGGCCTCATCGGCTGTGCTGGGCAGGAGATTTGTCTGCGAATCCTTAGACATGGCTCTTATACAGGAGCCATGGTATAGTGGAGGCCTTATTAGGGGACTCTCAACTCCTAATGGTAAGTTGATATATGATAATGATCATGGTAGACCTAGAGCTTGCATTCTTGTTCAAAAAAATGTCAAAGCTATCCCAATTTCTGATTTTGTTTCTAGGGATCTCACAGCAGTGCTGGTAGAAGTACCGATTCCTGGTTGTAGTTATGAGGCTATTGTGGCCTCAGCCTATTTCCCAGGTGGTACTGATGGTGTTCCTCCTCCTGAAGTCAGAAGGCTGGTGGAATATAGTAAAGAGAAGCGACTTCAGATAATAGTTGCCTGTGATGCCAATAGCCATCACCATATATGGGCAAGCAAGAGAACAGATAAAAGAGGTGAGGAACTGCTTGCTTATTTATTTAGCTGTAACCTAGCTATTAATAATGTTGGTAATGAGTTTACCTATGTAAGTGGGAATAGACAGGAGGCAATTGACCTCACTTTGTCAACCACACATATTAGTAATAAGATTAATAATTGGCACGTTAGTAATGAGCCATCGTTGTCTGATCATAAGCACATAAGATTTGACCTTGTTTATGAGAAGAAACCAGTGGCAGCGATTAAACTCCCACAAAAAACTAATTGGGGAGAGTATAGAGAGATTCTTAAGACTGAATTGGACGAAGATGTTGGTCCAATCTTGTCTTTAACGAGTCTTGACTATGCTTCTGATAGACTTAAATCATCAATTTTGACAGCTTTTGAAATAAGCTGTCCTGTTTCATTCCCCAAGGCTAAAAGAGAGGTGCCATGGTGGAATAGTGCGCTTAGTAAGCTGAGGAAGGAGGCTAGGTGCCTCTTTAATCGCGCTAAGCGTACTAAGGAGTGGGGAGCTTATAGAATGGCCCTTACCTCCTACAATAAAGAGTTAAGAAGATCTAAGAGGAGATCTTGGAAACAATTCTGTGATAGAGTCACGGAGATGCCTGTGACTGCTAGATTGCAGAAGGTACTCAAACAGGAGTACACTAGGCCTATGGGCCTTTTAAAGAAGGATAATGGGGAATATACAGGAGACCGTAAAGAGTCTTTGGCGCTTCTACTGGATACCCATTTTCCTGGCAGTTATGCTGATACTTGTACTGTGGTGCCTTTTGATCCTGGCTCCTCGTGGTTAAGGCAGGGCTCGGGCAGCACTGCCTCTGTAACAATATTCTCGCCTAATAAGGTCAAGTGGGCTATCAACTCATTGAAGCCGTTTAAATGTCCAGGCAGGGATGGTATTTTCCCTGCCTTTTTGCAACAGGGCCTTGATATACTCCTGCCACATCTGGTAGAGGTTTTCAGGGCTAGCTATGATTTAGGTTATATTCCTGTTTCCTGGAGGGATGTGGAAGTAGTCTTCATCCCGAAGGGTGGCCAAAGGGCTATGGATCTGCCAAGATCCTTTAGACCAATTAGCCTATCTTCGTTTCTCTTAAAAACGTTTGAGAAGGTGCTGGATCAGCACATTAGGAGTACTCACTTGAGTGTTAAACCTCTGCATAGTAGCCAACATGCTTATCAGGTTGGTAGGTCAACCATAACCGCACTTCACGAGCTTGTGGGTAGGGTTGAGCATGCCCGTAGGTGTGGAGAGGTTGCCTTATGTGCATTTATGGACATTGCAGGGGCATTTGACAATACCTCGTTCTCGTCCATCAAAAGGGCTGCCCTTTCTAAAGGGGTGGAACCCAGAGCAGCTAATTGGATCTGTTCCATGCTTGCTCAAAGAAGAATCTTTGTAAAAAATGAAGATGACTCTTTAGTAACACGGTCCGTAAGAGGCTGTCCGCAGGGAGGTGTTATTTCTCCTCTCTTGTGGTCTTTAGTAGTTGATGAACTGTTGGTCAAATTGGCTGTCAAGGGCTTTGAGGCTATTGGCTATGCTGATGATCTTGTGATAGTTATTCGTGGCAGACATGACGATACTATATCTAAGCTTATGCAAAAGGCTCTGGATCTGGTCTGGAACTGGTGTCAGGGGCAGGGCCTAAGTATCAACCCGGCCAAAACTGTACTTGTCCCCTTCACCAGAAGAAAGAAACTGATGATAGAACTCCCCTCCATCAATGGGGTCCGACTGGAGCTTTCGGGGGAGGCTAAATATCTTGGATTAATTCTTGATCGAGGGCTTCTCTGGAATGCTCAGTTGGAAGCAGTTCTAAAAAAAGCTACCAGGGCTATTTGGGCTAGTAATCAGCTTTATGGGAAAACATGGGGCATTACCCCCAAAATGGCTGCATGGTCTTACACTGCCATTATTAGGCCAATTATCACATATGCGGCCTTGATATGGTGGCAGAAGGTTAAACAGTCTGGTGCCAAAAACAGGCTGCAAAAATTACAAAGGCTAGCGTGCCTAGGGATTTGTGGAGCCATGCGCTCTTGTCCCACATCAGCTATGGAGGTACTTCTTGATCTGCCTCCTCTGCACATTTTTGTGCGGGGGGTTGCGTTGCGATCTGCCCTGGCGATGATGGGGACCCATAACTTTAAACCAGGAGATCTGGTAGGTCACCTGACCATATTGCAAGAGCTTAATGGGATCAAGGTGGACCTTATGGTGTCGGATGTGATGAGAAGGACACTTAATTTCGACCACTCCTTCACAGTGAAGATAGATGGTCTCCAGGAGGCAGATTGTGCTGGACATGGACATATACAAGAATGGTATACTGATGGCTCCAAAATGGCCAGCGGTGTTGGTGCAGGAGTCTATGGTCCTAGGTGCAGTGTATCTAGGGCTATGGGAGCCTTACCATCAATCTTTCAAGCGGAGGTAGTTGCGATAGATCTCTGCGCCCGTGAAATCCTAAAAAGAGGGATTAAGGGAGCTAGGATTGACATCCTTTCTGATAGCCAAGCTGCCTTGAAGGCACTTGAATCATTTGCCTTTGAATCAAGGCTGGTTTGGGACTGTTTTAAAGTAGTGAATGACATGGCTAGACTCAATGAAGTTACTCTTAAATGGGTGCCTGGTCATGTAGGTATTAAGGGCAATGAGGCAGCAGATAGACTTGCTAGAGTGGGAGCTAAAAAGCCCTTCATTGGTCCAGAACCTTTCTGTGGGAGGCCTAAAAGCCATCTGAGAAATGTTGTTGAAGTCTGGACGGAGAAGACATGGTCCACACATTGGAACAATGCTCCTGGGCTTAGGCAGGCAAAAAAGTTTATCTGTCTCTCTAAGTCAAAAGCACAGAAGCTTTTATTATTGGGTAGGAATAACCTTAGACGGATTGTGGGAATTCTCACTGGTCATTGCCCGGCCAAATACCACCTCAAAAAAATGGGGCTGGTCTCGGAAGACTCTTGTCGATTCTGCTCTCTCGGAACTGAATCGGCTCAACACCTGCTGTGCGAGTGCGAGGCTCTCGCGCGGAGAAGATTTACGGCTCTTGGAAATGCTTTTGTTAGCCCGGAAGAGGTCCGTGGTGTTGATCCCAAAACCCTTATTGGTTTCGTAAGAGACCTGAAGGGGATCTGGGATGATCACTAGAAGGGGATGTATACCACAATAGATCTTAAAGGTCGCAGTGGTGAGGAGGCTTATCATACCTCTACCCCAAACAAAAAAGGAAAAAAAAAAAAAAAAAAGATATAGAATAATAAATTAGAAGAGATTAAATATACAGCCCATCTACGGGTATCTTCAAACTGCCAAAGCCATCGAGAGGAAGTGGTGGTTTCCCGCATACGCAACGACCTTTCCATTCTAACTATGGATTTTTGATGCGGTAAAGAGAAACCACTTTGTCCATATTTTTTAAATTTTAGCACCTTCTTTTAGAGTTGGTAAAATTAAAATTTGTCCGAACGAGGTTACACCTACCTAGTTGCATCCGGACAATGCTGGGTGATGATACGCAGGGTAATGCATCATTTGAACGTGATTGGTAATATTTAGATATTCATATAATTTATTTACTAGTTATAGTAGTGTATTTTGCATTATTTGTTTTACTTGTGTGCTTATGAGTATTTGTGTGTGTGTTTCAATTGAATTTTCAGGCGATGACTACCGCTCAGGTTTTACAATTTTCTTATTTAAGTGTGATATCTTTAGGACAATTTATTTGTATAAATTCAATTGCCCAAGCAGATCAAATGTAGTTTAATTCCTTCATAGTTAAAAGAATGAAACAGTAACACAAATATTGTTAATTTCAAACATTCAAATTGATTACAAGGTAGTTTTGAGAAATACACTTTCATATTTAGGGTATGTTCAATTCATTACATCAGTGAAAAAACAGCTATGACTGCAATCACAGATAGATGTAACATAATAAACGGTCCAAGGCAACACATTATATTATATTAAAATGAAGATGTGAATGTAGTTTGCAAATTGTGAGGGTATAATCAAAACAGACAATAAAATTACCGCCTACCCGATCCTACACTTTCCATGCATGCCTACAAGACCTATTCAAACATTTACTTACACGGATCAATCGCTCTGAATGTCAATCTAAACTTTTCATTTTCTTCAGAACTTCTAGGCCTATTTGAATGAAAGTACACGCTTATAACATGGTTGTCAGATGTTACGTTTCTGCCAGGCAATGTATTCCCACAAAATCGTCCAATACTTTTGCTGGAATAATCTTGACCATTAAATATCTGCAAAAACACAAATTAAAAACACTATTAAAACACATTGACATACATATGAATACCAAAATGAACATCAACTGCTTTTGGTGATTTATCAGTTTAGGTAAGGTTCTCCCTTTAAGTGCAAGCACCAAATCAGCTCACTTGTGATTGTGAAACTGTATGAAACCGTAACATGTATCAGTCTTTTAGATATCTTCATTTTACCAACAAAATGCTTGTTGTGCATGTTTACGTGAAATATCATCTTCCTGGGAATGTATTTGTAAGGGAGTACCCCAGGATTGTGTCTTTGGTCCCCTGCTATTTAGCAAATATATAAATGATTATATAATATACTGAACTAATAGAAATTTCACTCATATGCTGATGCTTTGCAAGTTTAGTATTACTTTCATTTGACAGAAATGGCTGAAACTATATACAAAATAAATATTGACATAAATCCTAACGAAGATTGGGCTGTTAGGAATGGACTAACACTAAATCACAATACAACTAAAACTATACAGTGGCGATCCACGGGGGGGGGGACTGGGAAAACGTTCCCCCCCAAACCTAAAAAAAAAAAGAAAATAGGAAGCCAGGTATACATTTTCATGGCAAATATCTTAGGTTCATATTACAATCACATTACATATAAAAGTCACAAATATTGAATTGCAACCAACCCGATATTTTGAACTCAAGTCCTTGTTTTATCAGTCTGTACTAATATTATTATGCTGAAGCGCTGCGGTAAAACGGCGAGACGACGGCGCGGCTAGAGTAAGAGTCTATTGGCCAGCCTTAGACTATGGTTCTCGGAACTACGCATCAACAATCCGTGTAGTAGGCATAATTTTTTGAATTTGATAATCTGTATTATTCTTTTTACAAAATTGAGAATATAAGCATAATTAGTTATGTTAGGCTATCTACAAATTATTTTCAATGATGTAGAGATAGAGACAATTTATTGCAGTACAATACAATAATGCAGTGTTGCTTTGAGAATTACAATGTAATCACTTTTTAATACAGGTCTTTGATATATTCGTTTTTTACTCGCGCTTCCGACAAAGTACTGTATGTTATAAAGTATTGTACAGAGTATAATTCTTTGCAAGAATATCAAAAGGAGTCCATGCCAAAATTAACTACAATAATCAATGTATGACTAATGTTATATGAGCGCTATAAACGCTGTCAAATCTGCGTTAACCAGGCGCTATCAATGCCGAACCAAGTTATACGGAGCGCTTTCAACGCGCACTCACAGTCGCAGCGCAGGCCAGAGAGGTCACAGTAGTCAGAAGTAACGACTTTGTTCTGGTTCTAGTTATTACTGTTTATTTCAAAGTGGTTATTGTGTACTTTAAAGTGACAAAATGTTTGACACTGAACAAATTATTTATGCTATCGAACAGCAGTCCCCTCTTTATGACGTTAAGTCAAAGGATTATAGCAATAAATAATTGAAAGCTAAATGCTGGAATGAGGTTGATGAGACAGTGCCCCATCGTCTATCCTTCCTCAAACACAATTCCTCTAATGTTTATACTATTTTTAATACACCCATACAACCTAACTGAATGGTGTCCATTTTGGAAGTGAGTGACGCCACGTTGACAGAGTTCCGCGTTGACGACATGTTACGACCCGCTTTCAACGTCATAACTTGGGAATTTAACGCCTGGTTTTCAGCGTTATCAACGGGGCGCTAACAGTGAACGTATAACATGGCCCTTAAGGCACTTGAAGTAGTGGACAAGAACTACCATGGTTCAGAAAAGGTTGGTTGGATTGGCTCTCTTATATATACACCTCGCTGTGGCCTAACTATTGAACCCGGCCAAGTGATTGAGAGATTCAAAAAGTCTTTATAACATTAGGCCTAAGTACACTCAATATAAATGTAACTTCAAATGTTGTTATTTTAAGCTAAAAAATCATCTGTTCATTTATAATTAGTATCAAGCTTGTTTCTTTGAAGTCAGTTTTAAAAATTTTCTTTTAGTAGTCTACTCTTTAAACATCTGTAGTTCTGTTCAAATAATTAAAAGGTTTACTATTCAACTATTATACAAAATCTGAATAGTAAGATTTAAAAAATCTTGTAAAAAACATAAAATACTGAAGGAAAATTTTAACATGAAAATGCTCCCTAGTTGGTTATTTTTAGTTTGATAATTTTAAACTACATAACCTCTAACCCCCCTCCCCCTTTCAGAAAGTTCCCCGCCCAAAATGATGCCCTGGATCCGCCACTGAAACTATATGTATGTGTAGTGAACCAAAACTTACTAAAAAAAAGCAATGATTTGCCTTATTGCTTTAAAGTAAACATTTTAGACTTACTATAAAAAATTCCTTAATCCAAACAGACCACATTAATGATACGTGCAATAAAGAATTTACTGGGATGCACACTCTGAAGAAGGCGAAAGGGTGCTTGCCTTTCAATGTTAGATTTCAGCTGGAGAAAACGTTAATTTTTCCATATTTTAACTATTTCGATACAGATATCAATAACATTATTGTGTGGAATCAGCAAAACTTCGGCGTGGTCGAAAATAATTGTTTACTGTAAAATTTTGGGTTGAAACGTAATGATCCTGTTGCAAAATATTATGAACCCATTTCCAATCTAAAACTTAGTTTGTCAAAATGATCAAATTGTGTCGTTATTGGACGATATTCTGTTACTGGATTGCCAAGGTCTCTGGCAGAAAGGTTTGTTTGAGGCTCAAACTACAGACAAAGAAGAGCTTCATTATTACATATACCCAGACATAGAACTTTGATATTTAATAAATAATTTACTGAGACAGTGTGTAGGCTTTGGAACTCAGTGCCAGAAAGTATAAAAACACCAAAGGTTGTGTTCAGTTCAAAAAGGCTTTATGTTGTTGGTTTTGTGATCCTTTTTGGGTAGTTTTTGAAACTTGAACAGTTTTTTTGGTGTTTTGGGGGATATACTGAATGTGTGTATGCTTGAGAGTGTAAATGGGTTTATTTTTTTATAGTGTAATTTACTTTTATACATATTTTAATTTCTATAGAGAAATGTGTATATATTTAGTTTTTACAGTTTTGTTGCATTGTGTTTTTGAAGAGATTTTGACTATTTGTAACATGTTTCTTATTTGTTTACATAATTTTTGTTTGTATTATAAAAACAATTATTTAAATAATTTATATTAAATTAATAATTCATAAAAATATTAACTAATCAATTATTAATGCAATTGTTTGTATTATTAATACAATTGTTTTATTGTTGGAATTCCAGATAAAGTATATTAAATGAGCAATGTACTACTAAAACAGTTCTACCTAGCTTCTTCTTGTGAAATAATGTTTTATTAGATGAAAAACAACAGATGTTAAGGTATTTTATTGTTGCATTGTTGTGAGAGACTTAAACTAACAATAGATTTTATTATTTCTAAGCTAATCTTGTGTGTTTTAGACAAGTACCAAGAAATTTTGTTGGTAACTCGGTTTTTCATTGACCTACAGAAAAAAATTAACAAAACCATTATTAATAAATTTGTGTTTCTTACCGTCATCGTTATCCAATTCTTTCTTTAAGAAACGTGCTACAGATGTTTCGCGATTTATCGCATTTTCAAACACTGTACACGAAACACATTAAAATATAAAACACACACAGTTCACACACGATGTGTGTGTTTTATATTTTAATGTGTTTCGTGTACAGTGTTTGAAAATGCGATAAATCGCGAAACAGCTGTAGCACGTTTCTTAAAGAAAGAATTGGATAACGATGACGGTAAGAAACACAAATTTATTAATTTGAATTAGGTTATCCGTAGCTAAATAACTTCAAAAAAAAAAAAAAAAAAAAAAACATTATATTTATAATTAAAAATCCCTCTGTTTTGTATCTTGTTAATTTTTTGAAGTTATACTTCTTTGCGCCCGTTGTAATCGGGATGGGGTGTTGGTCGAGAAACCGCGTCACGCGTTGGGAGTAAAATCTGGAAAGTGGCTTTTTATACCTTTTATCTACAAGAGATACCTCAAGAGTCTCGGTGGGTGAGTGGTTAACGCACTCAACTTCCATTCTAGAATCCCTGGTTCAATCCCCGGCTGGGAAATTTTTTTTTCAAAAATTATAGGAAAGTATACGAATATGCGAATGGCCAAAGAAGTATAACTTCCACAATCTGGTCGGACGCAGAACCAATTATTGTTTAGTTAAAGGTTTGCGAGATATTCAACATCAAACATTTAAAATGGATGCCATTTTCAATTGGGTGATTGGAAAAAGTAGATTATTTTGTAGTTTGATTATTATGTTATAAAATTATGTAAAATTTCAACTTATTACATAAGTGAACAAAACAAAACTAGAGATAGGGCCTATGGCTACAAATATTAAACTGATGATTTTTTAAGATGAAATCCTTAGTAAAATAATATAGACTGTTGATTTTTGGTATGTTATTTACTGGGCACAATCTCAGTTGTAAGGAAATTATTTCCAATCAAAACAATAATATGACTGAACTTTTTGCTCATTTTTGATCATACAGAACAGGTCATTCTGGTGATCCTAGCTTGATGGGACCTAAATGTAGAGTTGCAAGAACGATTTCACAAACAGCTGCCAAGTAATGCCGTAATGAAGTGTTGTTGACAAGTCCCGTCCTACGGGTAGTGTTTTGACTCAGCGAAAAGGTTGTGTAGGCCATCCAAAAACGCTCACTACAAATAAAAACTGCTAAGACTTCTTCAGCAAGCCTGCAGTCTTTAAAAAGAAGCCTTCGCCGGACAACTTTGAAAATAAACATCAGTAATACATCTTTGAGCAGAATGTATAAAAACCTGGTTTTAGTCCCGTAAAGAAAACGAACTGGTCGACTGTAAACCAGGTACGTTACAGATAGAACATCCTTGGTTCCCAGTGGTTCCAGCAAGATGGTGCTACAAGTCAGACCGTTATAGCCAATTGATTTACTTCAAAGAAAGTTTGGAAGTTCCTGATTTTCCAAGGAACGAACTTTCCATGCACATCCCACTCCACCATTCTTTCACCACCTGACACTTATGAGTAGAAAATGATAAAAAGAAACATCTTCCGAAATGAGGCACCGATTACCGTTGCGGAGCTTTGTGAAGAAATAAATAGATATGTTAGAATCATGAAACAACCCCTTTTCACCTACATGTTCGAACATCTACAACAAAGCAACAAGAGTTGCCTAAAACTTAATGGAGGGCATATAGACATGACAGGTACCCACCACCTTATATAACAATAACCACTGGATCTATGTTGATAATGGTTGTGCTAAATAATGGCCTGCACACGAACAATAGTTGATGTCATAGTTTATAGTTAAAGTGGGAGAGCCAGCTTGAGGCTAAATGTTCAAGCCTAAGTCAGTCTGTTAGTAACCTTGGTAGACAAGGTAGACTGTCTGGTGTTTGCCTTCTAATAGTTTAGTTATAAGTCCGGGCCAGCAGAGGAAATTATTATTTTGCTTTAAATAAACGTTTGAAGTGTAACAATCGTTTTGTCACCTTATTTGAAGAATCTTCTAACCCACAAACCATCATGACAACGCCTGTACGTCCACAAGAGGACTGATGTCACACCCAAAAAGGAAAACGCACAATCGCCAGGATACTGTGGGTGAACTATACTCAATTCACCGTGCAGTACAGGTCTTACGGGACATGCCACTACCATTACTGGGAACATCACGTTTATTGTCATGTGGGTTGCGTCAACTGCCCGAGCGTTGCGTGGGAGTTGATGTTTTTTGGACGGTTAATATCACTCAGACTGCCGTTTAGATAACATGGCTTATGAGCGCTCCGTACTGCACGGTGAACGTGAAATCGAGTGTAGACGAAAACCGCACCACATAGAACATGTGTGTGTTAAAAAGTAAGGTTTTCAAATTATTTTTGCTTAGTATATTTGCCTAAAAATCAAACATTTTAAACTTTACAATTTCAGTACTATTTATTTTGGATCATACTGAGTTAATAATAAGAGTTAATGAGGAATAACTACAAGTTTATAATATAAATTTTAAGTTTTATGATGTCCAAGTCAAAGTTTTAAAAGTTAACAACTCAATATACACTGTGATCAATAATTAAATTTGTCATCAATTACCTCAACATACTCGGAGCTGCAATATTTTGTGAACTCTGTGTTTATACTGTTAAACTGGACGAGTACAGCTTTTGTCTCATTGACCTTGATGATCCAATGGCAAAACTGGGAACGTTCATTCAAAGCAGAAGTGTGACTACGAGGGTAACTTAGAACTCCATAGTCCAAGTTGATGGTGGATATGCAGTCTGTAACAAATATTAAAACAGTTATGGTAACTACACAGCACTCTCCTTAACCCTTAACTGGCGGCTAGCGCCTTTAGACGTGGCATAACCAAATCTCTAAGCGCGGTTAGTGCCTTCAAATGCAAATACAAAACACATGCTTAGATGATTCCATAGTTCACGAAACTTCCAATAGAGTGCAGAGAGATGTTCTTTGAGTATGTTTAGATCAAATAAAAAATATAAGCAACGTCTGTGACGTTTTATCGGTCTGTGTTCTGTCAACAGAGCAAAATAGTCTACTATCGCAAGCGTTCTCAGTGCGGCTTACGCCCATAGACGCATCTGTTTCACTCAGCTGTCCCTTGTTTGTTTATACTGATAGCTGACTGATATTCATTCCAAAGTTATAGTTTTGTATAAGTTTTGTTTTTTTTTTAGTTTAGTACATAATTGTTTTATTTTTAGACAACAATAAGTATTGCTTTTATGAATTTAGTTTTTGGATAATTATAAATTCTGGTAAATTTATATTGAATTTTTTTAAATTCTTAAAAAATATTTAAAACAAGTTTAAAATTAGTTGAGTATTTGTTGTGTGCACTTCTTAACCCTAAGAATCAAAATTTAAAAAGAACATTGAGAAAATAAACATTTTTTTTTTTAACTCTAAATGAGTGGTAGCCCATATTTTAGCTTAGCGCTTTAAGGGTTAAATATTCATAATTATTTTCATTGATTAAAAGATTCACAAAAGTGCGTGTTTACCTTTACAATACAATTGAGTTTTCTCACAATACCAATCTACTATTGCAGTTTGTGTTTTAGACCCCCAACTTTAAAATTCATTACATTATTAGGTTCGTCTTTTGAGTCTGTAGGCCTACTACTCATGTAAAAATATAATTATTATCCGTTGATAAATAGATATGGAAGGAAGAACATCATCATCATATCATATCTCTTTATTCTTATAAAACAATATTACATGCATTAGACATTGTCAACATATTACACAGAGTTTAGTTAACATTTTAGGTTAAATTATATATAGAAAATCGAATATCAATTCGGAGTTAATAATAAAAAACATTCATAAAATACATTAGTAATAACACAAACCTTCCATACAACAAATTTAAAAATTATGTTCTGACATAAATAAAATATGTTGTTGTACCAGTATGAATGTGAAAATGTAGTACACTCCAAAAAAGCTAAAAATACAAAACTGAATTCAAAATATACAACCTACCACAATCAATATACTCCTAACCTTATATCCACCATACATGAAACCCCCTAAGGTATAATTAATTTAGCCTACATCGCTTGGGGGGGTCTATATACATTACCATAAAAGGTCTGTGTATAAACAATATAATAAAAACTCGAAATAGTAATTACTTAAGATAAGTACATTGCAATGTTTAAAATACGATAAATTCACTTGTACAAATAACAAAGGAATAATGAAAAACATTGTGTTGCATAAACAAACAAAAACATTTCCTGACATTTCAGCTATTTTTGTTGGTACCCCAATTAATATGGTACCCCAAAGAAAGCCTGATTTGTGGTTACATCTAGGGGTGTCAGATTAATGGCAGAAGCAGATAAATAAATAATTAAAACAAAATTGAATAAATAGTACAGGTAAAATTACCTATCATGTTCTGTTCTTGGTTTTTTAAACAATCACTTTTCTTGCAAACAAAAAAAAACAATGTAATTTGATTTAAAATCATTCAGACCCAATCAAAATTAATCTGAAAAATAACCAGCAAATAAGAACTTACAAAATATTTCCAAAAACGCGTGTGAAAAACATACTAACTAAAGAAATCAGCACAATAACAAATGTTCACAACACCAACGCAAATACGGAAACTGTAAACTAAATCAAATACTCTATACACCTGACCGCTACCAAAATATACAGATTATCATCTTAAAGGTTATCTTCTTAACTTTCAAGTTTATAAAGGTCGAACACAGTGGCGTAAATAAGGGGGGTGATCAGGGTGATCAATCACCCCCCAAAGAGGAAAGACTAATAATAATATTTAATAAAAAATTCAAATTTTTTTAAAATAAAATCTAAAAGTTTTAAAATACTGCTGTTTTAGCATATACCGTTAACCCTAAAACGGCAACGTTAACAAAAAGGGACTTAGGCATTTTTTCCAAAAATTCGCCAAAAATAGTAAATGAACTCCAATCCCAAAGTGTTGCGTAGCTTTTCTGTAGAGAAAGGTTCAAAGAATGTATATATGCCAGTAAAAAAATTATACATATAAAATTTACGAAGTTATTAGCTCAAGAAACAAATGATGTTCAGTTACGAAAAATAAAAGTTCAACTTTTGGCCTCCATAACAAGTAGTAAACATTTTTTGTAATTTTTTCGTAAGGGTAAAAAAGTTTCGTAATTTAATTCTAAATAGAATTGTATAAAAACATTTATCAATTTCAAATTTCTTATTTTTAAACGCTAGTTTTTATGTAACAAGACTGCTATCAAAACTATGCCAAGTTTGAAACGTAATTTATTAATATATACTTTGCCCAAAAAATGAAATATTATTATAACAAAGTGTAGAGAATAAATCAAAGAATTTAACTATATACTTGTAAATTATCGTTTCATAAAAGTGTTTGACTTAGAACTATTTGAATAACAAAAGTGAGAACAAATATAGGAACCACTCATCCATACATGCAATACAACCACACGCGCGACAAATGCTATTTCTACGCATGTTATCAAAATCCGTTAGGTTTGAATTTCAACCGTCAGATGAGAACGCTGACTTTCCCACGGCCCAAAAAACAAACTTTTCTAACAAAACATTGGTTTACATGAAATGTTAGTTTGAAGCATTCTCTATAAAGACATATCAAGTGTTATCATATCAAGTTGGGGGATCCCTCGGTAGTGTATCCTTCCAGGTTAATCACCCCCCAAATTAAAATCCTATTTACGCCACTGGTCGAACATCAAGGAGCTTTAAAATAACAAGGAAAAGAGATTGTTACCAATGTGACTTACAGTACCTACCACTAAGAACCACCGATAGTCAATTCCAGGGTTAAACAAATAAATTGTGTGAAGCGCACTTAAAATTTGTTAGTTATATAGGGTGAGTCACTACTGACTACATTAATTTTAACAGTTGATTCTACTTATCAAAAGGAACAAACAAATTTATATAAGCCCTTAAAGTTTTTATGTAATTGAACAAAAGAATACAAAATGTTTAACTGATTTAATTGAGCCTTAAAGTATAAAGGAAGAAGTCTGTGACAATAATTTTTAACATTAAAGTTATTTAAAAAACGTTGTATAAGGAGTTGTTATTTGGGAACTATGTTTAATTTATAGGAAATTTAATGCTCTTCCAAATGGTATTATTTTCCATGTCATAACTACATTAGTGTGGTTTTTATCGTCAAACTAATAGTACCAAGTAGTGTAATTTGAAAAAATCACAAAATACGCCATGACAGCAAAACGGTTAAATTCAGATAAGTTCCTATACACATTTTTTTGTTCCTTTTGATAAGTTGAATCAACTGTTAAAATGAATGTAGTCAGTAGTGACTCACCCTGTATAGTTAATAATAAATACAAACAATTTTATATTCTTATGCTCTATACATAATTACTTGTAGTTAATATTTGTTTGGTGGTTCTAATAATCACATAAGTAAATGACACAAATTAGTCATACTTTAAAATGTATGTGATATTGTTCACCAAGAAAAAAAGTTTTCATCCTTTTTTAATACAAATGTAGATCCGCTTCAGTTTTCCTGAAAAGAGCACATGTATCTAAAACCACCAGTTTAAAAATATTTGATGTGTGGAAATTGCTTGATTTATTAATATTTTCATGATATATCTGTAATACGAGGTTTCCAAGTGCCGAGGCATGCAACAGCTTGATAGCTATGTATAATTTTCTTTAAATAATTAGATTAATCTCATTTACTCTAATAATCACCTAATCACTCACTTTTAATTGTTTTAATAATTTTTTAAAATTATTTTTAATCTTTTGTTTTTTTACAAAATGAAATTGGAATAGGAATGCAAGTTGAACATTTATTTCATCACAAAACACTTCTTTAAACACTGCCTTCTTCTACTGTTATTAGATAATTTTAACTTGTTGTTACTGCTTTTGCAGTTATGTTTTCTACGATAATTAGTTTCTTTCTTCCTTGTGTGACTGCAAAGAAAAGCAGCCATTGCAACTATTTGTAGTACGGGCAGCTGTTTCTGTTTGTAACTTTATTTTTCAGCAAGTTTTTCTGAACAGATTTTTGGTGATTCATTAGTATCTTACAACAGGCTTTTTCTTGATTTACTTAAACTGGCAATTCCAACAGTCAAACTCAGGATTCTCATTCGGCTAATTTAATTGTAAAACATCTTTCTCCTACAGCAGAAGTTTAATGAGTACCTTGGTTTCCTGTTGCCTTGATGTTAGTTTTCTTTCTCACATAAGATTTAATTAACCAACTTTTTAGCTGTTTAATGGATAATGGTATCTCTGAGATTTTTATAAGATATCCCTCTCTTAAAGCATTTTTCCAAAGCTTTTGTAGCTATCATTCAGCATATAATTATTTTAAACTATGGAATGGTCTTTCAGAAGTGAAGTTTTATCACTCACTTTTTTTCACTATATGTTCTTCATCAACCACATCTCCATTTCATCAGCCATTATACAATGCACCTTTATTGCTCTAAGTATCAGCCGCAACTAAAATAAGAAGGAAGTTGGTAAAGAAGTGTGTTGTGACATGAATTATACATCAAGGCACGAGTATTTATTTATTTGTAAACATTTTGCTTTTACTTACCGTAAACCGCTTTTAAACACTCACGAATAAAGTAAGCTCTTATTCACACTAATCAGAAGAGAATACGTTGATGGCAATCAAGGGCTTGCAAGTATTTACTCTTTTTTATTCACCTCACTCCATGTCAAATTCAGTGGCAGCTCGTATAGGCACTGTGGAACTTTCACTTGATATTATCAATAACATTTAATATAATGAGTCCTTTTTTCTTCAATTCTTTCTTTATACTTGTACAACAGACAATCCTTAAGCTTAATGTCAGTAGCCATGCCCCAGTTTATGAAAAAATACAAAAATCTATGTATGGAATTGTACGCTTCACAGTTCCTGTTGTTCAACAGTTTGGCTGTTGTGTGCATGCGCACATAGAAAGCTGCAGGCAAATCTGCAAGGGGAGAGGGCACTGTCGCCGACCCTAGCATGATGGTGGAAGGAAGTATTTTTTTTCTCCACATGTGGTAGTGATGCCATGTTTGATTTTGTTCTTTTAGGATTTTATAAAGTTTCTGAATGAATTTTCTTTTCATACATGTTTGTTTCATATTACAAAATTTTAAAACAAAGGCTAAACATTTTCTAGTGCAGCACTCCCACTAATTTTACCTACGAACCACCACTGGTCAACTTTTTTCAACTTGATTTCTTTATCCATAAGAGACCAATAATAGAAAGACCCTATAAAACTCTGTTGAGATGAGTGTTTTGTTCTTTTCGGGTAAAATCTACATATCAAAATGTATTACTACTGTAATAAATTGATTACTGCTATTAAAGAGTTTGGACTTAATGTTAGGGAAAGTCATAAGGAAAAAGGTCATTGTATTTTCCATCCAACCACATATGACAGCAATAATTAATTGTTCTGCTACAACTCATAGTTTAGATCAACATTAGAAACATTATGAAAATGAAGGAGACTCATTTCTCAAGTAGATAATTACCGTTTATGAGACATGGGTCAATCACGTTGAACTTTAGAGTACCGTAAGTGAAAAAGTTTATTCTAGAAAATTCCTTCATCTCAGGGGCGTAGTAAGAAAGTTTTGGGGGGGGATAGGTACAAAAATATATGAGTCATACTATTAAATATTGTAGTATACTCAGTGAAACGTTTAATGAGTGATTGCTGATAATTATTAATTAAATTTCATTATTTCATAATAAATTAATAGGTTAGTTACAAATACAGTAAGTAATATTAACCATTTAATGCAATAAAAATAGTTTTATCAATAATCAAGTAACATAATGCATTGTTTCAAACAGAAATAAAATTACAGTTACAGATAAAATTTTCGACTCTTTTCACCAAGTCTGTTGATAACCTCCTCTGCTGTTATATAAATTTCCCTGTGAATACTCAAAAGAACAACACCATTCAGCCGTTGAATTCGTCATATTTGTCCAGTTCCTGTCGGTTTTTTTAATGGACGCTTTGAATGTTCGGCTTGGACGGGAGCTTGAAAGTTTTGTTATTTTTAACGAGCATTTGATTATTGTTTTTCAAGATATTAATTTTCTAGTGACAAAATGGATTGTTCAGAAGCGAAATTAACAGATTCGAATGGAAACCAATCCATTATTTGGGATCCTCTGCATAAATATAGTATAAAAAAATATGAAAGCAGATGCTTGGCGAGAAAAATATCCGCGGAGATGAATATATCTGCAGACCAGTGTACAAAAATAATAACTTTGCTCTCTTCACACCACTTTTTATACTATATTGACAATAATATTATGACCGCTTATTTCTTGCGACTTCAAGTCCAAAGTTCTGAACTACTTTTTTTTATAGTTGAGTGTGCCACCAACGTTGAGGTTCTTTTTGTTGTTAGACAAATTTGCCAAAGTAATTCCGCACTACTCATCGCCATAATCTTTCCCTTCGCGTAGACATGTTTACAACTTCACTGGAAAATAAATACTGAATGTTCATGGGCTTCCTATGGATCACCGAAATTATTTCCCAAAACTGAAATCTCTATTTTACATTACGTTTTTAGATTCTATATGTAATTTTAGGTCTTTTTAGTTTTAATGTTTTTTTACAAGCCCAAACGTTTTTGTGTTAATTTGGACTTGATGTTTGGACATTTGAAAGACTCAAGTAAATGTTAGACCGTAAATATTTTATAATAATAATAATTTAATGTTTTTTTACTACGTATTTAGTACATGTTTTACTATTAAAGTTAAAACTTTATAAAAATATATTTACAAGATAACATGTACCCTATATAAATTAAGTATAAAGTTAGAATTATATATACTTATAAATAAAACAACTAATTTTTACACGTTCTGTTCACTAACAAAAATGTGCAGTTCCCTTTTGTACAACCCCTTCTCATAGTGACAAAAGTAGAGTATACAGTGAATCAACCTGTTCAATATTTTTTATTGAAGTTGTAGCCTACTGCTGAAGATTCTCTTTTCCTCTCCTTTCGGAACACATTTCTATAGTGACAATGAGGGTACTGTAATTTAATTAATACATGCGTTTGTTTTATACTAATAGTAATTTCTTACGTCGATATTACTCGTTGAGGCAACAGATTGAGATCCAGTGCTTCCACAGTTTGATAATTTCAAACCAATTAATCAACAAACTATCCATTTTGAAGTTTCGTTCTACTAACTGGTTCAGCTTCGCTGTTCCAGAGCGAGTAAAAGAGAGGAGCAGAAACGAATACGTAAGACAAAATAAACTGTGCTGGACAGGCTCCGCGGCACTGCTTTGTTGTCTAGACGCGCTCGTACAAGCCCACCGATCTTAACGTAGCAACGTAGGTAATACGATTTGTTGATTGGATGTGTAATCGATGGTGGGGCACACAAATTCTCATTGTGCTCTAAGAGCGAATAAAAACTATTACTGTTTCTGATCTGCTCAAAAGAAATTCACCATTGGTGATGCATTTTTTTAATGGCATTGGCAAACTTGATTATATGCCACGTCAAATTTTTTGGGGCTTTTGGCCCCCCCCCCCCTGTTACTACGCCACTGCTTCATCTCCTACAGCAAAAAATTCAAAACTCAGATATCTGCAGGAAAGTTAATGGTTAGGATATAGAAGGTCCACTTCACAACCAAATGTTAAACAGTAAGCATCTACCTGACTTCATATGGCTAACATTAGAAACCTTTGACTTCAAGATTTCTATTTTGAGCTACTTAATATCCTCCAAAAAGTCTCCATGTGATTTTAACCTTTTCAGCTCAATAAAATAAAAACTAAGAGGAAATCATTATCGTTCTTATGAAGAGGTTGTAGAACAGGTGAACTAGACCAAAAAGATTATTTTAGGAAGGAGTTCAAAGATGTGTTAAGTGATTGAAGTTGAAAAATAGTTAAACGTCATTTACATAAGTGCAATTACAAATATTGATTTAAAAAATTCACTTTAATTTTTGACTTACCCTCACATTGATAAATGATATAAAGTTCTCTTACCATTATCTTTATTCTCACACCTAGGTCCACTGAAACCTATCTCACATGCACATACGAAGCCTTCATTACTAGCAGATGAAGTGACTGTACAGTAACCATTGTTTAGGCAGGGGTTGTTCTGACAAGGATTAGACAAATGTACACTACAATCTCCACCTAAAATGAAAACAATGTTTATTGCTTCAACCAAAAATTATCTAATCTATAATAGTTTACACCAGACAAATATGATTCATTAATCAATGAAGTACAGAATAAGGATGGAAATTATGAATAGGTGAAATAATATGTAATTGTGGGTTTCTTTTCTCCAGGTACCCTAGGAACTCTTCCAGGTTGCTGTGCCGAGTGACTGAGCTGGAACTTTCCTTCAATCAACTCTTTACAACTCATATGAGGGGGTGAGAAGCCAAGGGGTACAAGTGACTTTTTTTTAAAATTTGAGTTAAGTGCAGAAATTAGTTTTTGAAGTATATAAAATGTTGGTGGCCAAGGGGTACAAGTAATTATTTGACTGGTGCTGAGATCTGTTGGAAAAAAGTTTTCACTACTAAAACTTTGGCGGTCTTTGACTAAATCTTTGGAGGCCAACCGGTACAAGTGGTAGCTGTACCCCTTGTGCTCCAAGCCTTTTTTGGTGGCCAGCTGATACAAGTGGCAGCTGTAACCCTTGTTAAGTTTTGTTTGTGAAATATTGATCCATTCAGTAATACTGTTTTAAGGTTATGTTATGCTTGAACATTTTTGTTATCATTGTAAAGTTTACATAAAAACAAAATGCGTAACTCAGACCTTGACGAAGATGGAGACTATTCACCACTATTTGGAGGTAAGTAGCCTTAACACTTGTGATAATATATTTTTACCTTGACCTATAGTGTTGGATTGTAAAATTAATTTTTTTATTTTTATTTTGGCTTAGGCTTATAGTGTTGGATTGCAAAATTAAATAATTTAATACGTTTTATCAGTGTAGGCTATGTTACCTTTTACTGTATGCTAAGATTAGGTTAGGCCTAGCTATTAGGTCGTGTTGTGGTAGTCCTAATCAGTTTGTTCCCAGCAATGTTCTTAAAATCTTTACAAGCATAGGTCTAAGCAGTTTTATTTTGTTCAGATGATGACTCGGATGCAGATTCACACTTTGAGCCTGGAACAAAACAGATCCGGATACTGCGTAGAAGGCCTACAACATGTCATACGCCTGGTATTGAACATGACTCCTTTTTAAATGAAGGTTAGTCCTAGCATGTTTATTTTATAAGTAAAGAATGTGTTAACTGTTGACGGGCGTACTTTCGTATCAGTTTTAAACTAAGTAACTTAGGCCCTACACGATTTAAAAAAAATGATGTAATTGGACACAGAACAAATTTTTATAAAAAGTAGATACCGGTATACCATTGGTTAATGTTTAACTTAAATAGATGATGAATAAGAATAGGCTACCTAGTCAAAAATTGGGGCTTGTGCATGGTTTTAATAAAATTTGTTGTCCTGTAATAACCTACAGGACTTTGCCGTATGCCTTTAAGTTAACATTTTATTATCTTTTTTTTATTACGAATTGCTTTTCAAATAATCACAAGAAACCTTTAGTCCTTTTAGTTAAAGGTCGTAAGTTCTATGACGCTGCTGGTTTGTGTTTCTAGGTTAATATCAGCCAGGCCATATTTATATTATGCATTGGAGCTGCTTTTGTATTCAATATTGAATAACTTCTTGGGCCCACTTAAGTTTGAAGGGACAAGTAAAAAATATGGTGGCTACTTGTTTAATGGCAAACAATTGCAAAGTAGGTAAGCTACTACCATTTAAACTACAATAGTTGTTTTTTTCAGGTGAGCAAGAATATGACCAAATTGCTGGAACCTCTAGAGAAGATAGTGCGATTGCTGTAAACGGTGCAACAGCTGCCGGAGAAGATAGACCACCCACCACAGACGATGAGCCAACTAGGCCAACTGAACAAGAAGGACCAACTTACGGAGAAGGACCACCTGATGAAGAAGATCAGTCGTCAGAAGATGAACCACGGCCTAAGCGGGCAAAAAATCCCGGGCGTAAAAAAACTCGAAGAGTTGAGTCATGGAAAAGGAACATTTCTCAAAAGAAACGTAATGAGGGTAAGGCGTATATTGATAGAAAGGGCTTATCTCATCCAGAAAAAAAGGTAACGGAATATAATCATCCCTGTAGGTTTAAATGCAATGAAAATTTTGATGAAGCTAAGAGAAACCAAATTTTTAAAGAATACTGGGAACTTGGTGATTGGGAGCTCCAAACAGCTTTTTTACAATCAAGTATAAAACTAGACAAACCTGAAAGAAAGAAATCAGAAGGGAGTGGATCTAAATCTGTAAGCTGTCAGTTTTATTTATTGGAGCGCAGGGTTTGCAAAAAGTTTTTTCTCTACACCCTTGTTGTCTCAAACAAGAGAATAACTAATGTGATTTCAAAAAAAGCTATTTCCTCTACAGGTATATCACCAAAGGACAAGAGGGGTCATAAAGTACCTGGAAACAAACTTTCTGAAGACAAAGTTGCATTCGTTAAAGAGCATATTCGTAGATTTCCAAGATACACAAGTCATTATTCACGCAGTCAAGCTCCAAATAAAAAATATTTATCTCCTGGCCTAAACATCAAAAAGATGTACAACTTGTACAGAGAAAGCTGCGTTGAACACATGGTAGAGCCTGTGAAGGAAAGCTATTATCGCCACATCTTTAATACGGAATTTAACTTGAGCTTTCACAGACCACATACCGACACTTGTGTTACTTGTGACAAACTGCAGAATACCATCAACAATGGAACTCCAGATGAGAAACAAAGCGCTATTACACAAAAGGAAGTACATTTGCGGAAAGCAGAATCGGAACGACAACAAATAAAGGACGCTCAAGAAACTGCCAAAGATGATACTAGTCACTTAGTGATTTGTTTCGACCTGCAAAAAATGCTACCCTCTCCGGTCCTTACCTGCTCCAGAGTGTACTATGCGCGACAACTGTGGACGTATAATTTTTGTATACACAATTTGGTAAGTAACAACGCTAGTATGTTCATGTGGCATGAGGCTCAGGCTGCTAGGGGCTGTGAGGAGATGCTCTCTTGCCTGTTGCGACTTGTAAAGACACTGCCTACAAGAGTAAAAAAAATTACAATGTTTAGTGATAATGCAGGTGGGCAGAATAAAAGCCGTTTCACAGTGAAGTTCTGGTTGTATATAGTACGTACTACCCACATTGAGGAGGTGGACCATAAGTACTTATTGTCTGGTCATTCGTATAATGATTGCGACAAAAACTTTGGAGTCATTGAAAGAGCCCACAGGAATTCAGGTACAGGGATATTTACACCAGAACATTGGATGAATATTGTTGCTAAATCGTCTAGCAGATTCATGGTAGTGAACATGGAAGACCAGGATTTCATTTCTTTGAAATCTTTGGAAGAGCATTACGTTAAGTCAGTCACAGGTATTCGTAGTATGCAATGGCTACGTTTTCAAAAGTCAGATCCCTATACACTGTTTTATAAAAACACATTCAATGCTGACATGCCTTTTTCGCAGTACAATATGAAGCCCAAGGAGGCTCCAAATCAACGCCTTCCTCAACAACTATCAGCCAAAAATGCTGCCCCAGGAATTAAAGCGAGCAAGTACAAAGACTTACAGAGCCTGCTTCAGTTCATTCCTCCATCATATCATGTCTTCTACAACAATCTGAAGATTCAGCGAGAAAGACAACAGCCTGGAAGGGGAGGAACAGTGCCAACCGATGCTGAGGAAGACCGTACTGAAGTTGAAGACGAAGAACCTGATGCCGTTTGGGAATCTGATTCTGAGTAATAACTCAGACGTAATTACGGACAATACAATGTCTCTGTATTCAATTCACTATTTTTGTTTACATTTTGTATTTTAATAAAAGTTCTCTTATACACTATTTTAATTTTTTTCTTCAACTTATTGTCCTTTGGAAGACAAGAGGTACAAGTGACGCTTTCTATCACTATTATCTTAATAACTACCATATTTCCTAAGATTTTTTCACAAAATTAGTATCTAAATTTAAGTTATGATGTGTACAACACAACTTCAACTAATTTAATTTTTAAAACAGGTTGGTTGTTTTACCTTAGCATTTTAACTTTGAAGAGGTTTATCTCAAAACTAAGAAACCGTCACTTGTACCCCTTGGCTTCTGACCCCCTCATATACCTTTCGTAACCTTTAAATTGCTGAACACTCTCATTTTGTCAAACTTAAATCTTGGAATCTATTAGAGACATCACCCTGGGAAAAAATAAATTAAAATATGGATTTTGTTATTTAATGATTGTACATCATTCTAAAAATGTGTTTATAAGCTACAGGGTTTTGAAAAAAGGCTTGTAAACTATGAAGCTGAAAATGTAAAGTAATTGATTTTAAAATCATATAAAATGTACTCCAAATGTAATTTATATATTTGCAAACGATTATGTATATATATAAGTAGGTAGTAATTCTACTTAATATACTGCTTTTAATGTAGTAAAATGTCCCATTTAAAATTTAAAATTCAGATGCATTTTCTTAAAATGAGGTATTTTAAAACCTGTACAAAACACTTCTTCTGTCTGACTCATCTATTTCTGACTTCTATCTCGGAAACTATTAGAGATATCACCCTGGGAAAAAAGTAAATTAAAATTTAGACTTTTCTCTTTAGTAACCTGCCCCCTTCATGTAATTCTAAAAATTTGTTTAGGAGCTAGAGTGTTTTGAAAAAAGGGTTGCAAGCTAAAAACCTGGAAGTGAAAAATATTTGATATTTAAATGATTATTCCTCCAAATGTAATTAATATATTTTAAAATTATTTAGGTAGTAGTTAATATTACTCATTATTCTGCTTCTTTAAGAATGAGCTTATTTAGTCAACACATCCAAACAGCCTGGCTGAGTCTAGTATACTTAGGGACTGCAAACCTCACTTGGTTTGTTCCACTTTTGCAACAGTGCTTCTTAAATATGTCTATATGAAAATTGAGTCACTCGGGGGAAATGAAACTATACTTTGTCCAACCAGCCAAGCGCTCAAGACCATAAAATCGACCCTCGCTCCCACACTCGCAGACACATTCACACGGCCTACCTGCTTAATGGTTCTCCTATGAATCACCAACTAGCCCTTGTGCTACAAAATCACATTTTACTAACCGTTAACTTTACTTAATTTTTACTCTAATTACTGATATCTAAATATTATTCCTCGCAAAATGAGTATAAACATGGTACAATTGCGACAACTCTAAGCGGTTTTATGGTCAGTAAGTTTCTTAGAACCTAGAAATAAATTTGACTTCTTAAAAATAGTTATTGATATTTTATTTGAATTAAGACGATCACAATAATATATATAATTACAGTAATTCTAGTAGTGATTTCAAATGTTTGCAAAAAACAAAGAAACTAAATCAGAATCAATATAACAGTGAACGTGTACTAAGAGTAAAATAAAAATAATTACAAAATCATTTTGCTATGTTACTGTACAATAAATAACTAATAAATCAATATAATATTATAAAACATAAAACTAACACAAGTATATTTACATAACCGTTGTATGTTAAGAAGGTCTCTTAAGTGTCTTCTAAAATACGGAAGTTATGTAACATATTCCGGCAGTTACCACGGCATTCGTCATTAGTGTAAAGTGACTCACACTTAACGGAAGCGAACTCTGTAAAATGACTCACACTTAACGGAAGCGAACTCTGTAAAGTGACTCACACTTAAGGGATGTGAAATCTATATTTTCACTTTCAGATAAACATGTCAATGTTGAGTTAACCTCTGTGGTGTTTAGTGCAGCATATTGGGAAAAGTAGTGCATTTCTGATTCCATACTGAGTGTATTTCTTTGTTAGCCTAAAACTGTAGTGTTCCTTATGTGAGTGTTATTATTTGGTAAAAATGTCTTCAAGCAAATCACAACAAAATTTACATTCTCAAGCAAGAAAAATGTTAGATTCAGTGATAAAGTACTTTTATTTGGAAAAAATAATTTGGCCCCTTAGAAAGATGTAAAAAAAGTTTTGGAAAGAGTGTTGGATGCCTGCAATGTTCTGTATGGAACAGTTAAGCGAATAAACATTCAATTAAAGGAAGAAATCATGTCAAATGAGACAGAACAAACTTATGAAGAGTACACCAAAGCTGTAGTGCCAGTGCTAATTCAAATAAAATGTCAATAACCATTTTTAATTAGTCAAATTTATGATTTTGTGAATTACTGATCATAAAACCGCTTAGAGTTTTCCGCTCACAATTGTACCATGTTTGGACTCATTTTGTGAGGAATAATATTTAGAGTTCTGTAATTAGAGTAAAAATTAAGTAAAGTTAACAGTTATAAAAATGTTATTTTGTAGTACTAGGGTTAGTTGGTGATTCATAGAAGAACGATTAGCACCAGGTAGGCAGTGTGAGTGTGCCTGCGCATGGGGAGCGAGGGTCGATTTTATGACTTAGAGCTCACTTCTGTTCAGCCAAACTATAAGACAATCGGTAGGTCTACAAAAGAACTGCATAAAATAAAATTCAATAATTGTAAATGTAATATTCTGCATAATATGCACTCTTTTCCAGATTACCTTCGAGTGTCAATTTTTTTGTATGTGGTTTCCGCTATAGACATAATACACGATCTAGTCTGATCAGATAGTTTTCTATTGATAAAACAGTAGTACTATGGATAGTTATTGAATTGGAACTGATTATTGTTGATTATACTGCACTAAAATTATCAAAAAATACTGCCAATACTATAAAAAATCGGTCAATGCTAACTGTACTTATTTTACTTTAAAGTTGATTCTGTCCTTCTAACAAGACCAGGTATTGAACAGTCTATGCTCATATAAAAGAAGTAGCAAACAGATATTTCTCAAGGTTATATGCTCAAACAAAATTAGGGACAGCTATGTTCAGAATCATATAATTTGTATGTATTTTATGGTGTGAATCACCTACAGAACTAATAAATCTGAACTTTCATTTATATTGAATACTTATATCGTATACAGGCTGCCTATGAGTGCTTATTAATATAACCAACTTTTGAAACAGTGGTATCTCATGAATGATCACTGGTATGGGGAAAAATATAGATACCTTTTTTGTTAAAGAATCACATGATCTACAATTTTTGTAAAGCACTGTTTTTACGATAACACTTACCATTTATGTCTTATATGCCAAAGTCGAATTTTTTAAAATTTAACCTTGAGTAAAATTCTTAGCACAATAGTGGGGTCAATGAAAACTTCTGACACTTCATTTGTAATGAATGATGTAATAAAGGTCTGTACCAATTATCAGCTATATGCGAATTATTCCAAAGTTTTCACTTTTTTTGTTGTCTACCGAACTAAATAGTTTAAATTGTTTCTATTTCCTATCCTAGCTACCTGTGGTGGGGAGACTACTTGGACTAAAACTGGTTTTAAAGGTTTTTAATACTTTGCTGACAGAACTATAAAACATTAAGTTTCTGGAACAAATGCAAAACAAATAGTTTACAATTAGCATTGTTTGTAACTACCAACACTGCTGGACAGCGCTTAAATTTCCCCAAAACCTTCTATCGTTGTTAGTGAAGTTATTTGATGATTCCTAGATTTCCTGATTGTACCAAAATTCTCAAAATTGTACCAGCCCCACCACTGTTACTTATATTTAATTTAGTTTATATTGTTTAGTGTTACTATTAAAATATGGAATGTGTACAGCTTGCGCAAGTGTTTTGTCTATAAAAAAGGATTAATAAATACATAAAGATGAAGAATGCACATACCTCCAAAGCCTGGAACACAATGACATATAACAGACTGATGCAAACCGACTGTCTGAGACACACATGTTCCTCCGTTTTTACAATAGCCATGCTGACAATGGTCGATTTCAAGACCTGTAGACTGACAGCCATTAACTCCGTATCCTGAGCCTGCGTAGCCAGGGGGGCAGTGGCATGATACTACGCCACCTTAACATTTAACACAACTTTTATCATGATTACTGTTCTAATATGGCCATATAACAACACAGAGATGCAAAATTATAAAAAAACTAAGGTAATGGTTTTTAAAGAACCAAATTGTCAATAGGAGGACAAAAACAAATTTTATAAACTTCTCATTAAGTTAAATAATCACTAAACAAATTTAGTACATAAGTGTTTAAGATGCATATTACTCATTGAGATAACAGATAAATTTAAAAATTTTAAACCCCCAAACAGCTGAACAAATTTTCTTAAATCATTGCTAAGAACACTCTCGATCAAGTCACCTTTCTAACAAATAAAACTGGTTCATCCGTTTTTGGAGCTACGATGCCACAGACAGATACACACATTAAACTTATAACACCCCTCTGTTTGCGTTGGAGGTTAAAAATGTTTGGCTTGGAAAATGCATATAACAAAATCAAAATAGATATACAAATAGAATGGCCGTTTTTCCAACAGCTGGTTTAAGAAAACTGTATTTCTCTTTCGTACAAACAGTGCCAGATTTAGGTACTTCTAGCCCTAGGCAGTTTACGGAGTTACCTCCAAGCCTTTACCCACACACACAACCCATGAAAGCTTTGCAAAAAAATCATCCCGGTGTGTCTGACAGATGTACATGAGCTACATGTTTAACACACATTTACTTCTTAGTGTCATATAATCTTTTTAAGGTTAGATAGTTTGTAAAGATTTTTTAAAATAAATTTTATGTCCAATAAATTTACAAAATAAATATATTCGTATAATATTGGCCATGAAGCTTTATGTAGGCTACTGTTTCTGGGCCAAACATAATACTCAGCATCAATATTAAAATGCCCGAAAGTTCCTAGTTTTTCACAAAGCTAATATTTAGTTTTTTCTCTTTTCAATTTTATCTCAAAACGGAATGAAATACTAAGTTGAAATTTTGCATAGAGTTCTATAGTGTAAAGGTAAACAAACATTTAACATTTTACCAACCACCTAATTCAAAATAGAAACCGTTTAAAATGTTTAATGTTGAATATCATGAAAATAAAAATGTTTCTTTTTTTTAATGACAAACACATTAAGTCGGAGCAAGAGACAGTAGCAGACGGAAACATTATGTATAAAATACCTGCAGCAACACATGTAGCCATGTGATGACATCCTCCATTGTCAACAGAGCAACGACCTCCAGCAGCTGGAGTACAAGTGATACCATCGCCGTAATAACCCGCAGGACAAGGGAAACAGTCTCGTGAACCCTGAAACAAGTCATACTCATTCATCCATGAAAAGGTTTTTGAAATTTAACTTGTATGAATATCTGTCACTATGATAAAGTGAAAAGCTTGGGACTAACTACTAATGACAGTAGAATTACTAGGAGTGATTATGTGACCAACACGTGTAATAGGGTTTTTGCTGTGTTGCACTCCTTGAAAAAATGCAAGACTGTTTAGCGCTCCAAACTAAAGCATTCCTAGTAAATCCTTAATATTTCCTTACTTTGCTTACTGTGACACCGTAGTCAATGACATGTCTGTAGTTCCAGCCAAGAAATTGCAGCGGGCACAGAATTACTGCATACGATTTATTTATAGTTTAAAACGCGAAGTTCATGTAACACCTTATTATAAAGAACTTAGTATCTTAAAACTTAACGATCTGTGATCTTTTCATATTTTAATTATTCGGAATTTGGTCCTACAGACTGGAGTGCCTTGTTATTTGGCTGAAAAGTTTTTTTTTTTTTCACCTCCGATATCAGTGCAAAGAGCACTAGAAGAGGTTCCGCTTTGCTTGTTATACCGCTACATAGAATCGTCATGCTTAATAAATCCTTTACTGTGTCCGCAGGCAGCTTGTGGAACTAACTTCCAGAAGCTATTAAATCTGTTGACAGTCGTGTCAAGTTTAAAAATTACTTAAAACTTTCTTGTTGAGTAAAATAGATCAAGTGTCCTTGCCTTGTGGTGTGATGGGAATGATTAGTTTTTCTTTTGTAAATGCAGTTATTCATTGCATGTATGTTGTATGTATGAGTAATAACAAGTAATTATGTATTTTAGTTTATTTAGTAATATAATGTTGCTTATCTTGTTTCGTGGCGTCTGTTTTATAATTATGTATTAGGCTATGTGTGAATCTGCTTTTGTGTGTGCGTACGCATGTGATGTTTAAATATGTATATAATTTTGTATAATTAATCATTTGTTTTAAAATGTAAAATCCAGCTTACTGTTCATTTAAATATAAGTTCTGTTAGTTTTTCTACTTGTTTTCTTTTAAACAATTTTCAATGTATTTTATTTATAATTTTCTGTAATTTTTATTCTTCTTCTTATTACTAATATTGTTTTACTATTTTATTTGTATGTATGTATTATAATGTAATTATCTATAATGGGGTTAGGTGGTAGAGAAGACTAAGCAGTCCTAACACGCCCCACAAAAATAAAGACAATTTTATTCTCTGGGGCAGTGATACATTTCCGACTAGGCAGATTATAAGCAGACTATGTCAGTGATGGCTGTGAGCAACTATCAACTTGGTGGTTGCAATTATGTGGAGAGAATTTCCGGGGGGGTCTGGGGGGTATGGAATATGAAAGCAATTTTACACATTATTTTAGATGAGGAATTATACATTTTTGTCTTAATAACACCAACATTTTTAACTTAAATCTATTAAAATGGTTTGGTTACCATTACGAACAAGTGAAAAATTTGTAGCTTTCAGTTAAGGGTACTACTATAGCCTACAATAAAATAGTAAATAAACTGAAAATAACAATTTAAATCATGCATGAATAAACATAGAATTCAGGCACATTATATGTTTAAATATCACTAACCTCATTAAAAAAAGTCCATCCGTCTGTTCTTCAGATGGGCAAACTTAACAGAATTTTAATTTTATAATAAACATAACCTGAACATAACATTAACATAATCAGATTTATGAACTCGCCCCATATCCTATTTAGGAACTTGGCCTAACCTTTTTTGAGTTTTTTGTTGAAAAACTATTAGGCCTATTTGAATTGTATGGATGTTTGAAAATAGATTTGGGATAATGGGTTCAAACATATTGGTAATAGGCTTTGGCCTATCATTAAAACTATAATTAAATCCCGAATGGCAGGAATATTAATAAGAAACGAATATTAACAGCTTTTGATTGGCGTTTAATCAATACTACAATCTCTGTCTAGGCCCACTCAAATTGCTACAACTTACGAAGAATGATGTAAAAAGCACTACTGTAATGGATTTAACCATGTACTGTACTGCATTTACTCACTCCTCTCCGCATTACTAGTATAATCCAGACTAAAGACACACACACACTAAAATATACTAACACAATCTAAAACAAATAAACACCAAACACAGCTAGCCAAACTACGGGAACAAAACTAACAACACATAACCTCAAAATGTCTTGCATTATTCACTAAACAAAACATGAAACATGAACACCATACACCAAGGCATTCTGGCGGTTACAAACCCCCCACCAGTTTCAATGCTAATAGTTCCATTAGGCTCTGGTTGCAGTAATGCAGAATCAGATCAGTTTATGATCAGTGGCAGTGCGTTCACAGACGCTGCGCGCGAAGGTTGGGCTGATATTCTTCGGATTTTCAACCGTTTTGTGACATTCTTGGCCATATAATTTTGGATTGAAATGAGGTTGTATTGATAATGCACTGATATTTAAAGAAATATTAATGTGATTAATCACTTGTTTTCTTTCTTGGGGGTTGTGCAACGAAACAACCTCAAAAGAAGCCGTCACTGGACTATTTACATTTTTTGTATTAATTAGAAAAATAAACCCAAATTGTATTTAACTTAGGTACATACCTGAGACAACCGTCGACAGTTCCAAATTGTGATTTCGGTGACTACCGGTTTTGGAAGTCTTTTAACCTTCCATTGTCAAGTCATAAGAAATTAAAAACTTAAAACAAATAAACAACACACTTAACACATAAATGACAAACATCACAAGTCCAAATTACACGACACAAGCTGGCCAGCCGACTAAACGTAACTCAAATTTTAATGTCAAAAGCACTTCTTAGTTTACACTCGACACTAGCCAGAAATTATTGCGTCTACTAAACTGATACAACATAGTGAACAAACAACGTTTATTACAATTATAGTAAGTCTATAATTATTATAATAGACGAGTGAAACCGTTCGGTCAGCTGATAGCAATGAATACTTAACACTTATAAGAAGCGAAACCGTAGTGCTTTTCAGGGCGACGCTTTTGAGTCCTGAGATTTTCTAGTTCACTGATACTAAAACAGGTTTCGCTAGCGTCAACGCGGTGGACTGTATTTCTTTCCCAGACTCGGACTGTACATTTCTCCCCAACTTGGAGTTTGGGTCGTTGACACACCCCACCCCATCATACCCCGTCACTTTCACTCGTGCTAATTTCCAATGTTTGGGATTTTTGTGTTGACACATTAGGTTCCACCCTGACGGATGGCTTTGGTTGTTTTTCTTTCGGCAAAATACATACCTGCATTATCGATTTTTTCCAGACAAACCATTGCTTGGGCGAAATAAATACACATGACCTTTTTTATTGAAAAATACCTCCCCTACACTGTGGTATTTTTTATTTTTCTCTATCTGCATCCCAGCTCGAAATATTAAGGATAATCGGGGAAAAAATGATAATCGATTTTTTTTCGACTTTGGGAAATCGATAGACTGGTAAACTTTTTTTATGTTAATATACATACTTTAAGGTACTTATAAAAACAAAATCAGCCGTATTGCAAATTACTGATAATTATAACCTACACCGACTAGGCTAATATTTTATACTTTTTATTTGCTTAACAATGTTTAAACAAATCAAAAGTTTAAAAAATATTGGTTTGTAATGGTTTATCCAGTGTAGCCTTACAATCATCTATTATAAGTAAAATATAATTGGATTAAGGCTAAAATATAACAATGCGTTTAAAATCATAGTAGGCGTAATTATAAATCGGCTAAAAGCTAACATAGCTAAATTAAATGATAATTTTATTTAGGTATAGGCCTATATTATTTCTAAATATATTCAGCGAGTTAATATTTTCAACTGTTTCTTATTACTGGTTTGTCTATTCCCGAAAAAAAAGTTTTAATATTTCACAGTTTATATATATTTGAGACTGTCTGGGTTTATTCAGGGAAATTTTCTTCTTTCTAAAACAAAAACTATACTGAACCGTAGTTTTGACCATTTAGGAAAAGGAGTACTTTTGACCACTTAAACGTCCGCGCGCATTATTATTCCATAAGAGCCCATGTTAAGGCTCGGCTCTCCACATTCAAAACGGCGAAGTTGGGTACCAATTTCAATGTTAAATAACCAAAACATACCTTCACTATTAAGCATATTTTTTTGCTGTTTTTGTTAAAAAACGAAAGCTGTATTTTTTTTCTTAAAGTGAAATAGATTGTGGGTGTTGATTGCTAATGATTTTTGCAATATCTCTTTTTGCAACTGAGTAAAAAATTTATAAAGTTTACTATTTTTTACTATTTATATCATACGTTTATGAAAACAATAAAACGGTTTCTGAAAATGTATTCGGCAATCAACATCCGCATATGACAGTACTTCAAAATGAAACCAAATTTTTAAATTTATTCCACGAATTAACGGAAAAATATGACTTATTCTGTAGCATTGCTCTTATGGGAATAAGATTCAATATGGCGGGCAGGGAAGCGCCCCCTTAATTCGGCACAACAATGGGTTGTATAGAACGCAACCTTAAAAGGGGAATTTTTCTTGTTCTCACAAACATGCGGTTTTTAACTATACATTTTTCCTTTAAGATATGAACTAACCATACACATAGTACGTAAAAGATGTTATCAGATACGGGGAGAAAGTATGCAAATATAGATTGCCTTTCTTTTGCGAATAATATTTAACTTTTACAAATGTATGTTAAAGAAAAGAAATTATTTGTTTGGTTTTTATGTAATATGCTGTAAATATAAATTGCCTTTCTTCTGCCAATAATGTTTACCTTTTAGTAATGTAAATAGTAAAGTAAAATATTTTAAAGCTGCAATTATTTGTTTATTTTGTACGTAATTTGCTAATTGATTTAATTAGCGTAATTTATAATTGAAATTATAAAAATAAATCATTGTGCTTTCAACTTGATGATTTGAGTATTTTTTTAGAACCAATAATAGTTTACAAAAATACGGTTTTTATATTAGCACAAACTGAGATGTTGAGTTTGCTTTATTTTAGACAATTATTTTTTTATTAATCTCATAATATTTTAACTTTCATTAATCATTGTTTTTTACGTTAAATATATTGTTTCCACTATGGACAATTTCAAGAGTCTGTGCAGCCTTATCGCAATATTGGATC
>JAGFPH010000432.1:88177-101585 GCA_018207615.1 Philaenus spumarius | reverse complement strand
TCAAAATGCGTTACACTTTCAGTGCATACTCAACCCCCTATAGATGCTGGACTATAAGTTGAAAATTATACCACCTGATAAATTGTTAATGATTTATGTTTGTTAAATCTTATCTTATTAAACGAGCAATTCTTGTAGCCTATATTTTCTATTCGCCTATACTTAGTGACTTCTAAGGTGGTATATAAAAGAAATTTAGAGTTTAATTGTATGCGTATTTTTCCGAGTTTATACGCATTTTTGCAGACATAAGACCTAGCGCATTCGATTCCTGACGTCAAAAAACCCTTATATGCAAATGTTCATCAAAATCGTTAAAGCCGTTAGCGAGATCCCCGAAAAATATACAAGAATTGCTGCTCGTTTAATAAGATAAGATATCTATAATGTATCTATTCACCTATACTTAGTGACTTCAAATGTGGTATATAAAAGAAGTTCAGAATTTAAATTGTATGCGCATTTTTGCAGACATAAGACCTAGAGCATTCGATTTCTGATGTCAAAAAACCCCTATATGCAAATTTCCATCAAAATCGTTAGAGCCGTTAGCGAGATCATCGAAATAAATTTATAAACAAATATACAAGAATTGCTCGTTTAATAAGACAAGATATCTATAATGTATCTATTCACCTATACATAGAGACTTCAAGGGTGGTTTATAAAAGAAGTTCAGAGTTTAAATGTTATTGGCATTTTTCCGAGTTTATGAACATTTTTGCAAACATAAGACCAAGCGCATTCGATTCCTGACGTAAAAAACCCCTATATGCAATTTTTTTATCAAAATCGTTAAAGCCGTTAGTGAGATCCCCAAAATAAATGTATAAACAAATATACAAGAATTGCTCGTTTAATAAGATAAGATAAAGATGGCAATAACAACAAGTTCTATTGTATTACTTACTGATGAGCTATTCCTGGTTAAACTTTCCAGCCTTTCCAACCTTTCTTTTAACCCTGTTGAACCCAACAATGTACTGGACAATGTCGTAATCCTCTGATGAATGTGAGGCAACACACTTTTCTTAAATCTTTCGACGTTAATAGAGGAGTCCCGGGCCTGAAACAGATGACCGTACATTATTTACTAAGCCAGGGGTTCTCAATCTGTGACACGTGTACCCCATTGGGAACAGGAAAATTTTCTGTTTGACCAACGTAAATGATCAGTAAAATAATTCAAAATATCTGGAGATCCACGCACAAGACTTTCCATACTGCTTTGTTAAAACATCAATAAATCAGTTTACCACAACAGAAAAACAAATTAAAAATAAATAAAGATGTTATCACAATTTCAAAACCAATAAGTTGTAGGACATAATACACATTCCTTTAAAATGAGAGGTCAAACATTTTCTATTTTCGTTAAAAGCAGAGAAATTTAGTCATTTACAAATTTTGTATCCACTCTGTATTTCATAAAAATTTGCAAAATAAAGACAGAAGTGTTGTTTGTCTTTATTATATTTGTACTAAAACCTGTTATTGATAAATTTTAATGTACAAGGTTCAAATAATTACAAAGAAGTTTTTATAGACTGGTATTTATTAAAAATAACTTGTGAATTAAATTTAAGTAATTTCAAAGTTTACTGTTTTGGACCATCTAAAGATTGTGTTTTTAGTGATATTACATAACTTGTCATTGTTGATTAGAAGCGTTGAAAAGTACAAATAAAGTATTATCTACACATTGTGAGCACCTGACCTTCCAGTAATCAGACGCTCGGTTGTTTGCACAATTTCAAGTAATTACTAGATGCTTAAGAGGCTCATTGCGAGTTGACTGAGTGATATTGTTGAGCCAAGACCATTTTTTGTGAAGACAACCTTCCTGATATATAAATTCAATCACACGTGGACCACAAAAACTTTTCTGGTAATGTATTACGGTTGAATTAATAAAAAATAAATAAGAAAACATATATATTCAGCCATTGCTAAAAAGAAGTCAAGAAGCTGGGAATCATCGCCTTAATAGAATTATGTAGGAGAAACTAATTTACTAAACAATGATGTGTACAAAACTGCGCGCTGCATCAGACGGAAAATGTAATCTTACCTTTTTCATTATTTCCCCCAGGTTGACATTGTTGATATTTACGTGTCCTTGGCCCAAAGTACGTAGGGTGATGTTACGGTCTGCAGCACAAACAATGTAAAGGTCACCACTTTCTGAATATAAACGAGGCCTGCAATAATGAAAAGTGTCCATGTTCATATTGATTCTATTATTATAATATATATTTTTTTTGTGTAGGCAAAAACCCGTTTGGCTATCAATGAATGATAAAGCGTGCAATACTCCTAAATGTAACATCAAAACAAAACAAAACGGAAATTACAACTAGTTAACAAGAAATAAAATCTGGACAAACTTAACAAATAACATATCACTAAAAATAAGTAACAATAGACTAGAGATAAATATTTTCAATCTTAAAATTAGTAAACAAGGGGGAAATTAATAGCACCATAAAATTTAAACTAATGAAAAACGAATAACAACTATAAACTTTGGGTGTAAAATAAAACACAAATAAAGAAAGACTCTAATAGTAAAATAGGCCCATAACAAGAAAATAACAAAAACTTCAGAACACAAAAGATGTTATCCAGTTGTTTATAAGTTTCTACAAAATTTGTACTTGGCGATGATAACCACAAGGTTTTCACCCCTAAAAAACCTATAATAATGAAAATGTAAGAAATGTTTAATGTAGGCGATTGTGTAAATATATATAGGCCTATATTGTACAGGGTAATTTATATGTTTGACCCGGGACAGAAAGTAATGTACGCTAAATAGAATCAGATAGCAGCTAGTCTGCACCCTCTCTCTGGGCAAGGATTACTATTTTACAATTATTCCAATTTTAATTCCAACATAAAATTATGTTATACTCAGTGTTAGATTCAGGTATTCAGCAGCCCTAGGCAGATTATAGAAAATCCTCATCTTATGATTTTTTAAAACTATTTCTATGTTTAAAATTTCAATTTTTCAGTCACAATTTATCCTGAAATTATCAAAAGTTGGCGCAACAATTAGGTATGTTCAATGAAAAGACGGGATATTTGAACAAACTTAACAATAATATTTTTCTAGTTAAATTGATGGTGCACGCAGTCTACGAATTGTGCAGTCAATCATGAAAGCAAGGACAAGCAATCATGACTGATGTGCAACAAATTTAATCTAGTTTATACACTAAAAAAGTGAAATGAACGATTAGACGGTGTCCTCCTACGAGCGCCCTGTCCAACGAGCGCCATGTCCATCTAGCGCCCACTCTCGGGTTGACGAGGGTCAGAGAGGGGTTGACAGGTCTAGGAGCTTTCCAACGAGCGCCGCATTTCTGTGTCACTCCCTTCGACCACCTGTACTTCTTGTAGTATTTACTTCTGACCTAAATATGAATCCCCTCAAATCAGCTACAAATGTTATAAAACCCTAAATTAAACGTAATATAAGCATGCGTATACCATGTGCGATGATTCGTGACAGGCCAACCTTGATTTAGAGGTGCCTTTGATTATAAGTGGGCACGCAATCCTGGCTGGCGCTAACAATGAACCTTTTCGCACTTTTCTTCCACTAATAGAATATTTAAGAGGTATTAAAGTTGACATTTTCTTTAAACTATTCAAGTTATATTTAGAAATATTAAATCCGCTTTTGAGGGGGGATGCGGAATACTACCCCCCGGAAAACTACCCCCCCACGCACGTCCCGACAATCATACTGTTATCGGCAACATACTGTGACTAAACAGTTTAGGTTAGTCCTCTAGTTTTTTTTTTTATTCTAATTATATCGAAACTTGAGTGTGCGTGACTGGAAAACTGCCCCCCCTGATCTCTGACGTCAAAATGACGTAGGAACCTGCTTGGGACCCTTTTGAGGGACATGACCTAATACTGGCATATTAAATTAATTGTTTATACACGTGCTTATAACACGTATGGCACTGCTTACAAAAATTACCGTTTAATTTAGGACAGAATTGAGGTGTTTCATATTTAGGTAATTACAACTTACTAGAAGCAGTGATTCAGTAAATAGCACCTGGTAAAATACCAAATAAAAGATTTGGGAGGTATTTTGTTTAAGAATATTTTTGGAAATAATTTGTTATATTTTTATCATTTTTTTACTTCTAGTTTTACAAATCCGACAACGGCTATTGAAATAACGTTACTGTAATATTATAAACTATATATCGTTGCGATTATCTATAAGGAAGGTTTTAAATACAAGCATATGGGTCATATTTAAGGAATGTTTTTCGATGTCACTGATCGTGTCAATTCATCGATCAGTAAATACTAACAAGTACAGGTGGTTGAAGGGGGTGACACAGAAATGCGGCGCTCGTTGGAAAGCTCCTAGACCTGTCAACCCCTCTCTGACCCTCGTTAACCCGAGAGTGGGCGCTAGATTGACATGGCGCTCGTAGGACAGGGCGCTCATAGGAGGCAACCGATTAGACTTGGAATTTTATTTTTTATTTTATTTATTTAGTTCGTAACTTTTTTTGTTATTTGTTCCAAATAAAACATGTGACATGTCATGATTATTACATATTTTATACAAATAAAAGGTACCAAAAATAAATTGTACATATACACAAAATTACACATAAGTTTACATACAAATGACCGGAAGCGAGGTCTCCGTTTTAGCTCGACCGTTCGGCATTCTGTCTGTGTGTCTGTCTGTCTGTCTGTGTGTCTGTCTGTGTGTCTGTCTGTGTGTCCGTCTGTGTGTCTGTCTGTCTGTCTGTGTGTCTGTCTGTGTGTCCGTATGTGTGTCTGTCTGTCTGTCTCATGATTACGGCCAAACGCCTTGACCGATCGTCATGATTTTTTGCATGCATGTTCCTTATTCCTAGGCCGAGAGATGTATGTATACGGTTTTTTCATTTTAACCCCTTAAATAAAATAAAATAGCGGCCGCACCGTTTCTCTCAGTTTAAGCTCTTTTCCAAAGCCAGTTTGTGGCTTAATCGTAAGTCGAATTAAAAAACTAATAACATTTTGCCAAGCAAATTTAATGTTCTACAAAATTTTTTCTTGATTTTTTTCCGTATCTCTAACAGTAAGCTCACAAAATGGCAGCAAACTTGAAATTTGTTCAAAATCGTCCAAGTTTTTGTATTTTAACCATGTTTGTATACGTTTATTCTTTAGATATCTTCATAAAACCTTATAATTTTATGGAGAGGGGGGAGGGGAGAGAGATAGAGAGAGCGCTAGCTGCTGTCTTGCTCTTTCCTGCGCTACGTCAGTGTGGCCGCTGTGAGTGAGTTGTGGAGGAGGAGCCGAGATAAGGTCAACGAGCGAGGTATACTGCTCACAGAACTACTAGTTAATATATTTCCAAACAAATAAACCCTTTCCAACACCGCAGATTGGGTTTAGCTATTTCTGGAAAGATACTTTTCCACAGAGTAGAAGCCATTTTCTAGGAGGTAGCACCTGAGTGAGCTCTTGAAACTCTAGCTAGAACCTATGTTTTTCATATTTTCTGGAAGTGTGTTGAACAACTTTATACCATTATAGTAAATTCTACGCTTGAAAAATGTAAGTCTGTGGGCAGGATATTGAAAAAGTTTTGGACGGATAGGGTATTTGTGGAGGTGCTAATTAATTTCAAATATATTATGATTGCTCATTGTATGTTGTTTGAAAAAAGGTACAAGATTCATTATAATTTAGATGGAACATTGAGCGTAAAATTCTTTTTTTAATGGAGTATTTTGATTGATTCAACAGAGTTCCCCTAGTATGGAAACCTATATCTTAGCCGAGAACTTACATAGGCAAAATTAACGGCTTTTATTAGTTTTAAACTAGCCACAGAGGAAAACATTTTGAGAGCAAAGAAAACTGAAGCGAGTGAGTTTACTAAACCTGAAACATGACTTTTCCAATTTAAATTTGCGTCAAGGAAAATGCCAAGAAATTTAACATTATTTGTGCTTTGGATTATTTCCTTACCTTTCATTGCATATAATTTAGAATTAGACTGTAGACTAAAATAAATAAATTTTGTTTTTGTCACGTTCAGTTTTCCGTTATGTGCACAGAACCAATCTTCTGCCATAGACATAGCTAACGCTGCTGAATCAAATCTGTATAATTTCTGCCAACTACTGTTAAAGTAGTACCATCGGAAAATTATATTACTTTTGCTGGTCAACATTTTTCATGTCATTGACCACGTGACTCATATTTTTTAGACTTCGACATTTTACAAAATTCTAATCGTTAACTATGGGAAAAAATATTTTAATACCAAAGTGAACTTTATTACTTTTCAATGATGAAACACAAAATAATATTAATTAATTAAAATAAATTGTTATTAAAAACAAAATTTAATTACTCTTTAAGTTCAAATAAGGTATAATACTACGAAACTATAATATTCTTCAGATATTCTAATAAGAAGTTTTAATATTTTATTATGAAATTATTAAGATGTATTTAAAGACCATTGTGAATCTTTTAAAATAACAATCACAATATTTTCATGACCGTTGTATTTCATGAACCAGAATGAACTTTAAATACTATTCAATTGTTAAATATTATTATTAGTCTAAATTAAAACTGCAATATTTTATTTTTGTATCCGTGCAACTCTGAGGGTATTGCAACCCTGAAGGTGTTGCAACCCCTTTATCTACCTAGTCAGAAATACATCACTGGTTATACATACTTAGACTAATTTTTAGACTTTAATATATTATTCCATACTACTTAAATATTTAAGTTAGATAATGCTGAAATGAGTGCCCAGGGGGAACAATGAAAGAGCAAACATTCTGGCCTAAAGGGGAGCTAAGACTTTTTCACGATACTACTGGAATATCAGTTGCTTTTCTATTGCGTATATTGCCAGGTAAAGTTCGTCATATCCGCACTAGTGAGGATAAATTATATTCTTACTGGTGAGGATAAATTAGCTGATTACAACAATACAATACTGAGGTAATGCCTATCCGTTTAAAATAGACGCGCATGAATGGATAACGAGATTCCCGCTGTCCCTATCTACCAGGGCTCTATAACAAGGGCTAAACCGTTTCTTTGATCTCGGCACTGTGCCGCCAGTTTCACTCTGACGTCACTGTGCTGATACACGCTAGCTGGTAATATTTCAATAATGTGTGCGCAGTCGTTAACTCGATGTTGTAACTCGACGGAAAAGCTTCAGTAAAATAAAACTTAGATATTCTTAATCTACATAAAGTACGGATTCTAACAGTATAAAAAGCGTTTATTTTAACAGGTATTTCGAATTTTAATAATTGAAAATATTTGAGAATTATCACAGACTGACATGGTAAAGTTACTAAGAGAGGAAATTTTTTATTTTAGGGTTATAAACAAACTTCCAGCGGGAAAGTTGTAGCCAATGAATTGATCTAAAATATCCAATTCGCCGATTTGTGATAAAATGATTACATCATTATGAAATCGTTTTTTAAATGAGCGCTAGGAGGTGCCTTGCCGCCACTGCCGAAGTACAGTTGTTTGATACGGGAATAACGTTTATGTACATATTGTTATTTTAACGTAATATAGTAAATCACTTGTCCCCAGGTAATTATGTCAGCTAGAAAAAAAGTAAGCATTTTATTTTAACATAACTACTTATAATTTATAATTAAAATTTTATATTATTGAAGTGGACACAAAAGTTAAGTTGGAGGTTCACGTTTAAAAAATAATATCATTATTACGTACATTCAAAGAAATAATATTAGAGATCAATGATGGAAAAAGAAACTAGTAATTACGTAAACAATTTCATATTTAATAGTTGCATATTTAATTAAAATAATTACCTTATAATACAGAAATATGCTGTCTAAACGTTATTCCCGTATCAAACAACTGTACTTCGGGAGTGGCGGCAATGCATCTCCTCGCGCTCATTTAAAAAACGATTTCATAATGATGTAATAACTTTATCACAAATCGGTGAATTGGATAGTTTAGATCAATTCATTGGCTACAACTTTCCCGCTGGAAGTTTGTTTATAACCCAAAAATAAAAAATGTCCTCGCTTAGTAACTTTTCCAGGTCAGTCTGTGATAATTCTCAAATATTTTCAATTATTAAAATTAGAAATACCTGTTAAAATAAAAGTTTTTTATACTGTTAGAATCCGTAGTTTATGTTGATTAAGAATATCTCAATTTTATTTTACTGAAGCTTTTCCATCGAGTTACAACAGCGAGTAAACGACTGCGCGCACATTACTGAAATATTACTACCTGGTCCGTGTCAGCATGGTGACGTTATAGGCGATTGATACTGGGTCACGGTAAATGATCAAAATGGTATAGCCCTTGTTATAAAGCCCTGCTATCTACTATCTAGCGAAACCACTGCCAAGGATACGGGCTTTAAAAAATTAGCGGGGAAAGAAGACCCTGTTGAGTAAGTAAGAAAGAAAATAAATGTAAATAAAATAAAAAAATGTTAATAATCATATTTTTTCTGTTGTATCAAATAGTTTTTTTGCTGTAGTTCGTGAAAAACAGTGTTCAAAACTCGTGGGAAAATGTTATTTTCAGATGCTCGTACTGTATTTCTGACTACCGGAGCCCGTTTCTGCATTAAGGAAAAGTAAACCGCACAACAAAATTCAGAATGTATACAATCCTTACTAGGCCAGTAGACTAGTAGAGACGTATGGTGGTGAAACCTAGATTCTGAATAGGTTGGGAACAGGTTTATTAGGCAAATTTGAAATGAAAATACTGAGGAGGATTATATGGCGAACTTGTGAAAATGTAACATGACGTTGGAGATAAATTCGAGAACTTTATACTGTTTATAAAAATATATTCCTTAGCTCCTTCATTATGGTCCGAAGATTTAAGTGTTTCAGCCAGAATTAATGAAAGTAGATTCAGTCTAAAGGTTATACAAATACATTTACTACAACTTAAAAGGCACCTGGTTATGGGGGTATAAGTTGTTTGTTAAGTTTGTAGCTGAGGAAGTTGCACAAATACTCACATTTACAACATCAGTTTTGAGACTGGGGTTTTCCGTTCTAAATTGTAATATGCTGTTGTTGTTCCAATTTTTAAGAATGGCGATAGAGAGGACCCAAACAACTATAGACCTATCTCGCTACTATCCATATTCAATATATTGGAAAAACTTATGTATTCTCGATTGCTTAACTTTTTGGACTTCTCAAAGACTATGAGTGAGAATCAATTTGGCTTCAGGGTGGGTAGGAGCACTGGTGGTGCTTTATTGAATTTTCTTTCCGACGTTTATGAAAATATTAATAGGGGAAGGCGTTTTTGGATCTCAGGAAGGCGTTTGCCACTGTAGATCACACTGTTCTGCTCGCCAAATTACATAGATATGGAATAGGGCAGGCCATACACGTTACGGTAGACCGGAGAGGTATATCTTCGCAGGTTTACCTCTCCGTTATACCTGTACAGGCGACAGCTCACACACGCTACGGTAAACCGGATGGGTGAAGGATTTCTACAGTCCAGAAATGGCGAGCCAACAAGATGACATGATTGCTTTGGTGGGTTTGTTAGTGGTTATGAACAGTAAAAAAAGACAAAAACCTGTGCAGGTATACCGAACAGCCCACACACACGCTCAGGTGAGCACACCTGTGCAGGTAAAAATAATTGAATTTCGATTCTTCTCCGGTCGCCTGCGCAGGTCGTTTTACTTGCGCAGGTTTGCCTGAAGTGGCTGGCACACACGCTCCAGTTTACCTGTACAGGTCACCTGTGCAGGTATACCTCTCCGGTCTACCGTAACGTGTATGGCCGGCCTAAGAGGAGTGGTGTACGAGTAGTTTAGGAGTTATTTGCTTGGTCGAATGTAATGCCTTAAAATTGATGACAGTTTTAGTAGCAGTAATTTCGGGGTTCCGCAGGGTTCTGTCTTAGGTTCTTTTCTTTTTATAATATATGTTAATGACTTATGCAATGCTCGCTCTAAGGGTAAAGTTACCCCATATGCAGACAACACAGCTTTGTCTTATTGTGGTGAGTCTTATGAAGACATTAGAATTTCAATGTAACTCATTTATCTTTGCAACTGTGGTTTTATAGAACAGGTTTGCTCTTCTTAAATGTTTCCAAGAGCAGCTATATACTTTTTAATCTATTGGGGAGGGGAACTTTTGATAAATCTGTGAAGTATCATAACACGGGATGTGGTTCAATAAATGAATTTAAGAATGATCGTGATTGTAATATTATCAAGAATGTCGAATCCATAAAGTACTTAGGTTTACTTATAGATCAGAGGTTAAACTGGAAAATGCATGTTGATAAATTGAAACAAGAGTTATTTGTCAGTCTTCGTAGTTTCTATCTTTTGAGAAATGTGTGTCCTTTATGGATGACTAAAATAATGTACCATACCTTAGTGGAGTCCAGAATTCAGTATGGTATTGAATGTTGGGGCGGCATTTACTTTCAAAATATTAGGCCAATAGTTGTACAACAGAAACACCTCATAAGATGCATATTAAAAGTCCATACAAATTCACATTCTTTGCCATTGTTTAGGCAGATAAAACTTCTTCCTTTGGGAAATCTATACATTTTAAAAAGTATTAAAATTACTTTATCTTAGAAGTGGGCAGAATTTATCTGATGAGAATGTATACCGACAAAGACTGCGGTCTAAATATAATAGAGATTTGCCTCGTCCGTTCAAAGAAGCTTTTGTGAAATTCTATTTGCATTCTGCACCAAATATTTTTAATATAATTCCCGCATTTTTAAAGGACGTAAATTCTAAGACAAAATTTATAACGCAACTAAAAATCTGGTTATTTTCTCCGGATGATGTGGAGTGTTTTTTTAAAGTGCTTGTTTGATGTTGGTAAATCTGTCACGCGTTGAGTATTGCTGTTGGTGTTAGTTTTTTTAGTTATTAGGCTGATTTCAGATCAATGTCTATAGGCTGCGCTGTCAAAAATTCGCAAAAATTTTTTGAATTTTATTGTATATTTCTTTTTTTAATTCATAATGCATTTCTTAAATTCCATGTTTTAATTTTATGTAATAGAACTTTATTTTTTTAATTAATTATAGTCACTGTTAGCACATTCGGAGTTTGCTTTAGTTATTTTGTTGGAGAGCCCGAGACAGGCTGAGCCTATAGGGTTTCCTACATTTTTTATAGAGATTATTGTATAATTTATTTTTTAGTTTTAGTTTTGTAAGTTTAATTTAATTTTGTAATTCAAATGTTGATAGATACTGTATTATATGTCCTGTATTATAATGTAAAAAATAAAGAGTTTTCTTTCTTAAAAAAAAAAAACTTTTGCATTGAAGTATAGCGTTTCATCCAATGATTTACAAAATATAAGCGAAAAACCTAAAAGTCCAATGCTTCACGGTTTTTGTTATTTCAATAATTACACAATAAAAAAATCATTGTTTCCGAAGGTGGTGTTTTCATCTACAAACTATTCCTCAAGTCATAACTCAATAGGATTCTGGATTACTGTTATATTTTCTAGCATATAAAAATCTCTATTGACTTGTTTTATATATAAATCATGAAATTCATATCGAACCAAGTTCTTGCCTGCTTTTGCAAGTACAGTATAACTAAGAACTTACCTATCGGAATAAGGGACATCGTAAGCCCAAGTGCCATTTAATATGACGACCAACACCACCCACAAAACAGTAAGGGTTTTCTCTAACCACATTGATCATGGAATACAAAATTCTGTAACAACAAACAGGCAGCATAAAATTAAAATAAATCAGCAGTCCTGAAACAATAGTAGGATTTATTGTCCATGATGATTAAAAATTACGATATAGGCCTATGCTTATAAGCAAATAAAAGTAAAGAAAATCATAAGATAGTCTAAATCTGCTCTAATAATAAGGTTATGCTAAAAGATGGTACAAACACAAATTTCAGACATTTAAATAAATTTGCTTGCTATGTCTGTTGATAGCTGTTATTCATTTTATAATTTAAATCTCAATTTTAATTAATGTAGTTTCAATTTATTGGATTTGTGTAATTTATCGGCCTATTGAAAAAATTATCAAATTGCTATTAGCAGTGGTTATAAAAATACTTAAGATTACTTTTTCTGAAACTTACTACATTTGCCTTCAAGTATGGGTTAAAGCAATTTTTAAAACACTGTAAGAAGATGCTAGTAAATTCTAACATCTAATAAAGTTTATTTATTATATTAATTATATGTGATTTTTTTACTCGCGTCAGTGATCCTTGTTGGTTTTTCTATCTAAAAAAATTGAAATTTCGGACCTAACTGTCCATCATCAGGTTATATAAAAATATTTTGAACACAAAACAACATATAAACAACATATATTCACTCCGCTTGGAGATCATTAAAGTTTAATGCGCACTGTCGTGTCGCGAACATTGACGTGCACGCCGTTTGGTGAGTTAGCATTGAGTGACACTGGGTTAAACAGTGCCCCCTCCCCGTCTCATCATCATCGTATCGGACAATAAATTAGTTTTGAATGATTATTGATCGTAGTATATATATGATTCAAAGTATATTATTAGGATCGGACTTTGAAGCTCTGTAAATTTCAAACTCTTCCAATGCGTCTAGAGTCAGCAGTGTCGTCATTTAACCAAAAAGTTGGGGGGGGGGGCTACGGCCAACCCCGGTACGGGGGGAGGGGCCGTCGGGTCCCCTAAAAGTTTAAATTGTTCACAATACAAAACACGTCATTTTAAGGTATTTCACGCTATATTGAGACATCCTTTATTGGCAAACTTTATCTTGAAATGATTGCAGTTATTGGTGTCTAGTATAATATAGCTACACATGGTACTATAAATGACTGACTGATGTAAATGTTTGGGTACTTCCAGACCAGCTAGAGAGCTGCAAATTGAAATGGGGGCAGTTGTTTCATAATGAGAATAATAGAGGTAAAATTGGCATAACCAAAAAAAAAAAAAAAAATAGTTACTTTTATAAAATTAATTTAATGTTATAAGTATAAATATAGTTATAAAGAAATTGGAGACAGTTAAATTCGTTGCACATTACAAACTTTAGAATGAAATATTGCATACACCTTAAATTTAATTATGTATAACAGTATCGTACGACGCGAATGCGAAATGCCCAAATGTGTGTAACAACACAGTCACCTTTCATTGAACTGACTCATACAGTCATAATATAATATATAGCTGTATAGATACTTATAGTTGAACCCCTTATTGTTTAAAATAAATAAATTAATGATATGTTCGAAAATATTGCAACTATAAAGGTTGGTATGTTCTGTTGTTGGGCATCATCATTACACGCCTATTAAAATTTCAAATTGTAATTTTAATACTTTTCAAATCTTG
>JAGFPH010000432.1:55372-88077 GCA_018207615.1 Philaenus spumarius | reverse complement strand
GGGGGGGGGGGGGGGGCGCCGATCCCCCCCCTCCCAAATGACGCCTCTGCTAGAGTGTGTCCTTTTCTAAATTTGGGTAGTATACTCAAGTTGTGTTGATGTCTGTATAGGAATGGAGATTATTAATTAGATGTTCTGCGTATGTGTATTTTATAATCCTCAGGTTACTGGGTGGTAGATGTTCCTTGAACACCCCTTGCCTTGAACCTATGTTAAAAGGACGTCCGGTTTGACCTATGTAGAAACTAGGGCAATCGTTACATGTCAATTTGTAGACGCCCGTTGCATTATGTTTGTCCACTTTAGTTTCAGTTTTTGGTTTAAATAAGGATTCTAACTTGTTGGTTGTGCTGTAAGTAACAATTGTGTTGTTGCTGGCCATTATATTTCTCAGGTTGTGGTTGAATATGTTGCCGTACTCACATGATGCGTATTTTACCTTCTTTTTTACTATTATATTTGGCTCTGCAAGTGCTTTGTGGATCTTTCTATTGTGTTTCGCTATTAGTTGGTATACAATGGTAGTCCTGTATCCGTTGGCCTGGGCGATGTGCTTAATTAGGTTTCTCTCTTTTTCATAGTTTTCGCAAGACATGGGGATGGATAACAGCCTATGCACATAACATAACAGTTGTAGGCGGCAAGTTTTTGTTCTTGTGGGTGGTGGTATGTATTATTTATTTATTAGAAGCGAAGAAAATATTTGATCAGTTTAAGCAAATGGTTAAAATTTTCAGAACCTCTGTGTGCTAAAAAAAAAGAAAGCAGTCGTGGGACTGCCGACAGAAGTGAAAACCTAATTCGGACTATTACGAACATTTTAAATAAAAAAATAGTCAAATTGATCCAGCCGTTCTCAAGTGATGCGCTTACCAACGAACAGCATTTCATTTTTATTATACAGTATACAGATTATAATAAAAACCCCAAACCTAAGATGGCAAATAATGTTAAATGTTCTAATCAAATTATTTCGTATATTTTATGACAGCAGTTATAATAAAGGTTAAAAGAACCAGCAAGGCTCAGGTCAACACTTTAATAAAAACCTAACCTAAAATTTTCAGATACAAATAAGTGCTTAAAAAAGTGTGGAATTATGTATTTTATCTGTGTTTTTATTCAACTGGTTGCTATGGTAATTCATCAGTTTAGGCCTAACCTAAGAAGTTTTTCCGACTAAATTTACAAATATTGAAATAAAAAATGTGTTTATCAAAATTAATTATAGCCTATGTTACTCAGGGACACTTTTTATTAGTAAAACATTTTTTTCAATTGGTTCAGTAGTTCCAGAGATTACCCCCTACATACAAACAAACAAACAAATAAACTTTACCTGTTTATAATATTAGTAGGCCTATAGATGTATTCAGGAATCCTTGAAATCTGAAAATGGCAAGTAACGAAAATGTTATGTATAAATAAATAAAAATCTGAAAGAAGACTCCCGAAAATCAGCTGTTATATTATTAAGTTAAACGAATAGGTATTTCTTCTTTAAATTTGTAGAAACGAATATTTTGATGATAAAAGGTTGTATTTATATACTGTTTATAACCACAAAGCAAATATTATAACGTATTATAACATACATTAGTTCTATAACTCATATTTTTTTAAATCAACTTCACTAGAAAAATTATAACGATTGAAGTTGTAAACATAACCTCAAACTATAATATACACTGGGTTTACAGATGATGGGTGAAATCAGCTGTTATATTAAATGTTACTCGTACGTAGGCCTACACTCGCTTTTAAGCGGACCTTACACGATCAGTAATACTGTCATTATTTTATAATAATGACATTAATACTGACCGTGTAAGGGGGACAAAACTGGAATGATGCCTAGTAATGACGAGAATCCGGATTTTCTGATTTTAAGTCGTCATTACTGGCTTGTTGTGGGGGTTATGTCATTAATAATGATCGTGTAGGGTACGCCATCATTATTAATGACATTACTCAGTTCATTGTTAAACATAGTCCCGTCAACATACGTACACAAAACGTACGAATACTGAAGAAAAGTAATGTCATTAGAAATGATCGTGTAAGGTTAAAAAGTAATGAAGGAGTAATGATGTAATACTTTTGATGGTAATGACATTACAGGTAATGACAGTATTACTGATCGTGTAAGGTCCCCTTTAGGAGTTAATAGACTTCAAGTGGTGACGGTGACGTCCCTCGAGTTCAATGATTTTTCCTCACGCAAAAGTGCATAACGCGCCTAAAGAAGTTTCCACTTCAAAAACAAGAATTTGGCTATGGTTTTTATTTATTGGATAGCAAGCAAATCCTTAAATTTACTAAGCAAAAGCATATCCTTAGCTTTTAGTATTTATTTTTATACAGGGTGTATCAGAGCGGGTGGCCGGCTTGTATAGTGAATTGTGTAGTCTGTGACAACTCAACTTGTAATGAATATTTCACCCACTAAAAAACATCCAATCGCAATAAATCAAAAACCGTTGGAAAGTAAATGATCTAAGCTTTAACTTTTGTATTTACAAGTTTTTTATAAAACGTATATTTACATACGTAATCATCGTTGCAGTTTTTGAGTTTTCTAAAAGCCAATGTCGCGCGAATTTTAATGCGCCGAAACTACCTTTAATTCCAGTTTTTAAGTCTCTCAATACAGCCCGCCCGGTATTTTTCTGAGTTATATCTGTATACTGAAGGATTCATCACTCTTTTACCTATCTGAAACTTCCATCCAATCAAAAATCGGACAAATAGTTCAAAAATTGTGGCGCGTTTTGTAGACCCTTGCAATTGGTCAGATTTCAACCAATAAAACAGCACATTTTGCGTTCGAGATATCTCTTATAATTCGAATTATTTCAATAGACTTTTTTATATCTATTTATAGACCAAAGTTCAATCTTTCGTTTGGTATAAAGCAAACTAAATTTGACTGGTTAGGTGTTATTCAAACAGCAGTTGAAATTTCATATTTGCGCAGAATTCATACTACCGCTTGAGATTGCAAAACAATGCTGTTTCCATTGTCTTCAACGGTCATATTTTGAATTTCCTTTGTCCGCACGAGATTTCATTTGTTTCATCTCACTTTTCAAGTGTTTCATTTGTTTCAATTGATTTTAAGTAAAACACTTTTATGATATGGTAATATACAAGTACACAGTTCAATTCTTTGATTTATTCTCTACACTTTGTTATAATAATATTTCATTTTTGGGCAAAGCATATATTAGTAAATTACGTTACAACTAGGCCTAAATTTGTTAACAATAGTGTATTTGGAACATAAAAACTGGTGTTTTCAAAATAAGAAATTTGAAATAGATAAATGTTTTTATACAGTTATATTTAGAACTAAATTACGAAACTTTTTTAAACTTACGAAAAAATTACAAAAAATGTTTACTACTTGTTATGTACGCCTAAAGTTTAAACTTTTTCTTCCGTTACTGAACATTATTTGTTTCTTGAGCTAATAACTTGTATAATTTTACATGAGTAAATTTTTTACTGGCATTTATGAATTCTTTGAACTTTTCCCTACAAAAAGCTATGGAACACTTTTGGATTGGGATAGAATTACCACTTTTGGCGAATTTTTGAAAAAATGCTTCTAAAACGCAAATAACGTCTTTTCATAGATAAAATTTAACATTGACAGTTGTAGGGTTAAACTGAAAACCCCCTATTTCAACCCCAAGGAATTCAGGAAAAATGTTTTCTCAACCCTCTAAAATGGGGGTGGGGGTTGGTTTCTGGGAAATTTTCAAATGTAAAGGTAGGTCGTGCTGTACCTCATTTTAAAGGTCTCAGTACACTGATCATTAAAACAATTTTTTTTTCATTTATCTTGCACCGTCAATACAGGGTGGCCCGAAACATCATAAAAACTAAAGTTAACATATCTTTTTACATCTGACATAAATTTTTTTTTAACAGCTACAATTTTTAAAGTACATTGACAAAGATGTGACCTTTCAAACAATACCTAATTTTGGTAGGTTTTCTCACATTTTTAGCAGGTTTCAAAATTTACAACTTTTAAAAGTTTAAAAAGTCAATATCTCAAAATTTTCAAATTGCAATATGGGTCATCTTACATATCAAATTGAAGCCCTTACAATTATCAACATTTTTCATATTTGAATTTTTTCATTTCTCTATTGGCTTAAAATGTACAAAAAAATATTGTTTTTCTTAGAATTACTGAGTTTTTGTATACGTTATAAGTATGCTTAAAAAATAACTGCTCACCGCTTAATTCCCTGGAACAGCTTACAGGTGTTCAAATTGTCGTCCATTTTGTTCCATACACAAATCAACAAGGGTTGGAGAGGAATCAACTGCTCGCAGTACTTCCTCCGTGTTTATCGACGCCACTGAATTTCTTATTCTAGGCCTATCATTACAGTATCATTTTATGTAAGCTTAAATTTTGTTATGATTTAATGTTGACAACTAAAACCCGGATTTTTAAGAGAGAAAAACAATATTTTTCTGTAAATTTTAAGTCAATAGAGAAATGAAAAAAAATTAAAATATGAAAATACCGAGACCTTTAAAATGAGGTACAACACGATCTACCTTTACATTTGAAAATTTCCCAAAAACTAACCCCCACCCCCAAAAAATTCTCCTTTGGGGCATTTTAGAGGGTTGAAAATATTTTTCCTGAATTCCTTGGGGTCGAAATAGGGGGTTATCAGTTTAAACTAAATGTCTAAGTATACTCGGTTCAATGCTATACAAGCCGGCCACCCGCTCTGATACTCCCTGTATAAGTGTTTGTGCATTGCATGCCAACAGTAAGACAAGCCAAATAGAACATAATTCAGTTGTAGAGAAGTAGTTAATCATAGAACTTTCATTAAATGTGTAGGCCTACACTTTACAAAAAATCAAATTCCTTTGTTGAAATTACATCTACTCGTATAATAAATCGCACCCACAAAAACGCAGTTGCATAATGTTTCATATTTAGGGTAAAGAAAACTGTTAATATAAAATTTATATTAATCTTTGTGGCTTTAAAATGTGAGCTTGTATATTAAAGTTGTAGGCTCAAGTTTCGCATTACTAGAAACCCCTGATAAATTATGGTGATAAGAACACAATTCTATAAGTAGACCTGTCCAATACACAACACACATCTAGTATCTGAAAAGGGTTGTACAATGCAAATAATATAAACCCTCTTTAGAACAATGGCGTTGAAATAAGTTTTAGAGCAAAAACAATTGTATTTATGGAAAATTTTGTCTTTGATTCAGAGAATTTATTTCCATACAAGCATTTAAAAAAAACAAAAACATTAGCGTTAAATTTAGTTCAGAAATATTTGCAATGAGAAATGAGAAATTGAAACTGGATCAATCCTAACAGTTTACTATGATCCAACCAACATAACGGAACAAAAATCTTACTATGGTCTAATACATACATTTCTAAGCTAATAACTAATGCAGTTGTGGTATAAGAGGTCTCCAATTAAAATGGCTAGACTTTCTTTGTCCAACAGAACACAGTGCATCCAAGTTGCAGACGGTCGGAAAAGCTTCAGTTTTGAGAATTGGATCCCCCAGGGATCTGATCTAGAATCATTGTTGTTTCTTATATTAATAATATACAGGGGTGCTGAAAAGTTCGGAGACGGTTTAATATTTCGTATATAAGGAAAATTAAGGTAGATGTGATTGAGGAATCTACTCTATGTAAAAATGCTATTTTATTAAGATTTCAAAAAAGTTATCCGCCATCTTGGATCTGCCATCTTGCATGTAACTTTGTTTTTTTTAATGGGAAAGTGGTCTTGTGATACATCATTTCGATGTAGAATTTCAAGAGAAAACCAAGGGTGAAATTTGCACATTTATATCTTTAACCAATTAAAAATGGCGGAAAAAAAACAACGAAATCGTGTTTTTCCGATTTTGCCTCGTTTTGCAGCTACTATTTTTGTTTTTTTAATATTAATTATTATTATTTTTGGATTTAGAATTAAATAAGCTTTCAAACGCTATGCCACACAACGATATTTGAGAGTACTATTTGGTTGAACCACTCGAAATCAATTTTGAAAAAATAAAATTGCCTGTAACTAAAAAATTTGAAATACTCCCATAAAAATTAAAAAAAAATTAAAATCATAAAAAGCAGTACTAAATGCAAAATTATAGGCTGAGTACATGAGTTTTGAGAGTAAATTTAAATTGCTTAAATTTCATAAAATGCAGCCATTTTGCCTAAAATGTTTTCGGTTAATTGATCCCCTTTCTCTTAGGGGTATACTATAGTCTTTTCGTTCGGCCGTGATACCTAGGGGATGAAGCGACTTCTCGGAACTCAACCCCCCCCCCCATTTCCCGACCCGCTCGCCGGGCCTGCCAAGGGCTCTATAACATTTTTTGAACTCTACAGAACATTCTAAAGAAAATGAGGCCAAATGCGACTGAAATGCTTCATATTCACGGCATGAAAGTCGGTCAAAAATGATGACGTACTCTTACATTGGCTTAAAAATGTTCAACATGTTTCCTACTAACTGTTGTGTTTTAAAGACACATGTCAAATAATTTATTGATTCTTAATTGTTGTTATTTAATTATTTTAATCATTTAATTAGTAACAATACAAGCTGTATCATGTTATTACGTTGTTCAATAAACAAATAAACATTTCATTGTTATTGTTTATAGATGTGTATTTTTATCCTAGTTTCATTTTGGTCGCGTTTAGGCTCATTTTCTTTAGAATGTTAAGCAGAATTAAAAAAATTATCATTATAAATTTATAATTGAAATAAAAAAAAGTTGTGCGACAGCGCCACTAGGTGAGTCATTGTTTGCCACCCGGCCGGCTCATCGAGCGGTTCGGGAGGGGGGGTTGAGTTCCGAGAAGTCGCTTAATCCCCTAGGTATCATGGTCCAGCGGAAAGACTATAACCCCCGAACCTCCCATACCCTAACCAAGGAGAGCCCCGAAATATTGTATCGCCCAGCAAGGTCTAAATCCGCCATTGACGAAAGTTATAGCATACAAACTGCTAAGTCAAGCTTAAATCCTTATGAACAAACACCACAACGAATTAATACAAATTCGCGATTAGAACCCTTTAAAATCAACTTGAGAAAGTTACCAACCATTGGATCCTTTTATTCAATGGATGAGTTTGTCAGCCACAACTGGGGAAATGGAAATTTAAACCATCTTGAAAAATTGGTTTCAACTATTTCTGGGCAGCTATTCAGTAAATTTTACCAAAATAATTTCACTAACAACAGCAGATCAAAATATCATATACCATACTAACTACCGTATCTAACTAATAACAATAACCATGGTATTGTTGTTCAGCGTTAGCATGAGAGGTAGACATATTTTGAATCCGCTATAGTTTTTCTGTAACACATATACGTGTATAAAAAACAATAGAAGTTCTACTGAAGACTGTCGACAAATAAAAGTTTTCTCCAAATATTTAATTATAGTGGATCGCTTGTCAGAAATTGTATAATGTATACAGGTGTCTCTACACCAATGTCTTGCTTCTTGTAATTTGTAACAAATGATTAACTGACTTGTCCAAATTATTGCAAGAGTGAGGCTGCTATTAGCCAGGGCACTTGATTCCGGGGGCATAAAATAAATCACAAATACTACATGGCGGGTTTAAGAGACCATCCTCGGATAGTTGTTTAACATGTATAACTCCCGGCTGATGCTATAAGGGAAGTCATTGGAATGTAATATGTATGTTGTGGTGTAGGGAATGCAGTGTGAATTGAGTGGTAATATTGTTTTTGAATACCAAGAATAGATGTGCAACAGACACAATGTGCATTCTTACAGAACGAGAATAACGAATGAATTAGTTAGGTCTTGTCTCGGATGAAAAATTAAACTGGAATTGTCAAGTTGACTAAGTTTGGAGAAGCTAATAATAAAAGTTAGGTTATAATAGATTACACTTTTTGTACCATTTTTGTCCAATGTTGACTCTCAGTGTTGTTTACTTTGCTCTGATTAGTTCCAGGATATAAAATATGCTGGTGTGATGGGGTGGTAATATTCTCTAACGAACTGGAAACAATAAATGGCTCAATAACAAACTCAATATAGGTTTCAGATAGGTGATAGGTCAGATAGGTTTCAGTCTGTGAAAATTGGTGAACAGAGATAAGATCTATTGAGAATAAGGAGTGGTGGGCCACAGGGCTCGGTCCTTAGCCCTTTCTTATTCACTGTTTTCATAAATGACCTACCTAGTCTAGTTCCAGATAAATGTGTTTTATATGCAGATGACACTACATTCCTAACATCTAATAAAGGTTCAAAAATAAATGAAGCTGTAAAAAACTATATGATGGAAGGATTTTATCTCTGGTTTAAATCAAATAGATTAGTTGTAAATAATTAAAAACTGAAGAGATTATTTTTAGTTTTACGTAGTACTGAAAATAAGTGTGTCAAATTACTGGGGATAAACTTTGACTCTCAGTTGAACTGGAACGTACATATAAGACAATTATGTACTTGCCTATCCAGAGTAGTTTTTTTGCTTAGGAAACTGAGACAGTGCACAAACACTGGTCTGGTAATTAAAGCATATTATGTTTTTTTTCATGTCCATTTTTTGTCGTATGGTGTCTTATTGTGGGGTAACTCCTAGGGAACTAATCAAGACTTCAAGTGGCAAAAGAAAGTCATTAGATGCATTATAGGTCTAAATGGAAGAGAGTCGTGCAAACATCATTTGCCACACCTTAAAATGTTGACATTGCCTTGTTTGTACTTGCTTCACTGTCTTGCTTTTGTGAAAGAAAATTTTAAAATATTTAATTTACGAAGCTATGTACATGATTATAATACAGGACAAAAAACTGTATAGACAGTAAATGTATAAGGCTAAGTAAAACTCAACAAAGCTATGAATACCTTGGTGTTAGATTATTCAAAAAATTGCCAGAGAGTGCTAGGGCTGTTTCTGTTGAGAGATTTCAAAGTGTTTTGGAGAGATGGCTAAAATTATAGTCGTTTTATAATGTTGAAGAATGTGGGTTGTCTGATATAAGTGTTGAATTTTAATGATATGTGCTGTATCAAATATTATGTCTTTTACTGTTACTGTATTATGGTTTTACTGTTACTTTATGTTACTGTGCTTTACTGACCATGTCAATTGGAACTTTGTTGTTTAAAGACAATAAATATTTGTATTGTATTGTAACGCTAAACCGGTAAATATTGTTTCAAATATAATAACCAAAATTAATTGGCATCCTCGGCATGTATCAGGTTTTCCTCTGTTAAAAAAATGTTAAATATTAATTTTACAACACTTATTTGTTTTGAAATGTATAGTAAGATATTTTTTGCAACAGACAAATTGAATACTTTCAAAAATACAAGTATGCATACCTCTAAGCTCCGAACATTGTACAGATATAACGTAAGCAGGTTTTCTTCTGAATATGTCAGACGAACTTATTTAGAACTCAAAAACTTGTTCAGTCGTCATAACTAGTTAAAATTAATATCCACTCAAAGAAAATGCATGCAACTGAACTCAACAAACTTTTGTTTAGTAAAAATAATATAGAAGAAATGTTTTATATTTTCAAATAGTTTAGTGTTAGTTTCAATTCTATATTTATGTATGAGTGTATATGTAAGTGTGTTTGACTGTACATTGTATATGAATATGTGTGAACAAAAATTCATGAAAGCTTAATTAAGTGTACAAATGTGTAAATACAGTAGAGCTATATAATTTACGTTATAAGAAGTAAGTTTTTTATTTTATTGTTTAATTGTAATATTAGTTTTATACAAGCAGAAACAGGCTAGAGGACTAAATGTTAGTTTGCAGTAAGGGTATCTCCAACACAGACCGGGCAGATACACTGGAATCAGTATGTTTATGTGTGTGTTTTACAAACAAAACAATTGTGTTGTTTTATAATGATCTATATTGAGGGAATTAACTGATTGTTTAGCCTGATGATGAAACTATAGCTTTTCGAAACAAGATTTAGATTAAGATTAAAACAAAAATTAAGTCACAGTGGATTTCTATCGATAAATTCATTCACAGTGAGACTTAAGAAAATATAAATCATAAATAGGTCAACATTATTTGTATATCCTATTTATTCTCTTTATTTTACAAAATTTTACCTTTCTGCAATTTAAAACAATGAGTGGGCTCAGCCCCTTGAAGGGAGATATTAGAGGGGCTCTGGCAGTGTCAGAAATAAATAAAAGTATATTAGTGATATTCGTTTATGTTCTGAATAAAATCGACTGTAATTAATTGTGACACTAAATTAGGTTTGTGATACTAGTGTGAAAAAACCAAAGCCAAGAGTCATTTATCTTCGCAATGATTTTCTTATTTTCAATTTCTTTTTCCCTAAATAGATTCATGTTATAACAAATTCAACAATGTAACAGTGAAGGCAGTTTAAAAATTAAAATCAATACTACCAATGATTTAAGAAAAAAAAAAACTGTGGGAAAATCGGGAGTCAGCGAGTGAGTAGTGAAATTGGCACTTTTAGAACCTCTGTATTTTTTTAACAGTTTATTGAAATTTTTTCAAATTTCGTAGGTAACATTATATGGTGTCCTCCATCTATGTTCTAAATTTTAAAACATTATCATAAATGACAGTAAAGTTCTGATGAGGGTAAACACATCAAAAATTGGTTCTGGACTAGCGCCTTTATGTTCAAATTACTTTCCTGTTAGGTAAACTGAGTTATATATTTTTTTACAATTTAAATCCTGAAAATGTTTTTAAAACAAATTTTGTTAACTGTAGGTCAAAAGAAATGTCACTTAATATACAATCTTTTATCAACAACAATAGAAAATAAATCAAATGAAATAAACGATAAAATGTATTGTTTCCCCTTTTTATTAATTTTTGTATATTCATTAAAAATTGTAAGTAGTAAATTAAAATTCGTATATAGTTTTATTTATTTAATTAATTTGTCTTAAATGTTTTATGTTTGTTGTCTACTGCAAAAATAAAACTTCCATTTGCAATCGTTTACCTACTGTAACTAGTAACCTTAAACTTAGCTTTTTAGAATCAGCCTAATGATTTTAAAAAACTTACCTCTCTATGGTAAAAACACAAACTAACTGCAGAACTGTGTGGCCTACAGCCAGGGAAGTCACAGAGGGGCGGCAGTAGGCCTACGAAGTAACCCAACACCTCTGCAGACTCCCATCACGCCTGGCTTGTGTATGATAACAAGCTATTATATGTCACATGATTAAACAACTTAATATATCTATATCCACTTATATTATTTTAACAAGTCAAATTACTTGAATTCTGTGCTTTCCCTGCCTATGTATTTCATTTAAAAATAATAATAACAATACACTAATTCTCACACACGTATGTTTAGTAATCAAAAGCGTTTCAACGACAAAGTCGTCATCTTCAGTGATACATGAGCTATTAACTCATGTATTTTGTTACTTTTTATTAGTTATTAGTTTCTAAACTATTTGTTTAAGCCAAAAATATCTAAGCTACATATGATTATTTTTAAAATTGGATAAAAAGAAGCTGTTTAGTCTATGTCTATGAATAATATTGAATCATTTCAACATGCTGCTGGACCAATGACATGGCAATTTCTAAAGTGGCAATGTCCGTAAATAAATAAACCTTAATAAGTTAGATAGCATTCAGATTAGACACACAAGATTGAAACAGATGCCCAAATACAATTTGTGCCAATATAATGAACTACGATTGTTGAAATATTATTTAAAATACAATTACGAATGTACGCAAAAGAATAAGACGTCCGAATATTAGCTCTAATTTTATAAAACGCAATTTAATATACAACAGCGTATGTCCGCGAAAAACCTATAGCCTACTCCCGACTCCCGAGAACAATAATTTGTTCTTGTTTCTATGAAAGTACCAGGAGACCGAGCTAAAGCTCGATTATAAGCAGGGCCTAGTTCGCTCACGTCAATAACTATTATTGCAAATTTCCGTGAACATCGTTTAGGTTAGGCCTATAACATTAAACAACTAATTAAAGGATATGTTTATTTAGCAGAAGTATTCGTTGCCATGGTAACTATAAATAGATACAACATTAGGCTTACCTCTAATAAAATACAGTTTAAAAGAAAACAGATGATTATTGTAATGGCATTGAAAACATTTGCATCAGCTGTGCTTCGTTTAAAAGAAAACAGATGATTATTGTAATGACATTGAAAACATTTGCATCAGCTGTGCTTTGTATTGTTTAAAATGGACAAATTTCACTTTTTAATTTAATAAAAAGACGTAGAAAACGAATTTTCCCAGACTGGTGACCATTTCCAATCGATTTCTCGTGGCCAAAAGCCCCATATAAAATCAAAAAATCAAAAATCCTTAGACGGAGATTCCAGATCCATTTAGCAGACAGACAATTATCTCTCGCTTTAGAAGATAAGATACTGGGGTTAAAACGTACAACGGCCAAAGTGCGCGAAAATGTTATTTAGATGAAACTTGTAAAATTCGGAAAAAATTGAAATGTCGCTAATTGCGGGAATAAATAACAAATAAAACAAAGGCACTTCATAGGGACTCTCACAGAAAACATAAATCACGGGTAATTTAAATCCCGAAAATATCCAAAATGATTGAACTAAAACAAATATAATTTGTATACTTTAAATACTTTTGTTGCCGATATATAATATTTTGCAACTTTTCTTCGCAGTAGACACCCTAATTCTATAAATAGACACGATAAGAAACGAATCCATAAGTGGTTGACCTTGAGCTTACTTCACTTTCCTGTGTACAAATGACAGCCTAAGCATGAATACAAATAAAACAAGAAGCGTTTACTTAACAAACGAAACAATTGCCTAAACGTTTTACTAGGGAAAATGTCTACATACATCAAACTATTAAAGTTTTACATTTTTTCATACTGATATTTATTGTTAAATGCTAAACTGGGTTTAAGTTTAAATTCAAATAATGCAATTGCAAATAGGCCTACTGGTGATTGCATTCAAAATACATTGTCTCCGTCCTAAATATGGAGAACTGGCAAGTCCGACAATTATATAAACTGAGTACCTCTCGGTATCGGTACCAAAGAGAAAGTATTGGTGGTATCGTGAATCGACCCCTTCCTAATTTAAGGGTCAGCTCTAGTAAAACAGAAAGCAACCTGCGACTCCCTATAGCGGCGATATGTTACGCAGACATTGCTCATCTTAAATCCATTTAAAACCCGCAATTGTTCAAATAGCGTTTTTTTAGAAATACCAAACTCTTGGGGACAAAATTCTTCATCCGAATGGCTTGGTAATTTTTCGCTATAATTAATAGTTACAACGTAACAAAATATTTAAAATCACCCTATAGCGGCGGTAGGTTACACGGACATTGCTCATCATTATAAATTCATTTAAAACCCGCAATTGTTCAAATAGCGTTAAAAAAAATACCAAACTCTTGGGGACGAAATTCTTCATGCGATTGGCTTGGTATTTTTCGCTATAATTAATAGTGACAACATAAAAAAATATTAAAAATCTATGTTTTAAATTGTTAATAAATATTAAACAAAATGTTTTTCTTAGTTTTGAAAAAGCAGTTTGGATGCATATTGGCCATAGCTTTAAAATTACATATCGTTCATAATTATCCAATAAAAAATAAAGGAAAAATTTGGATTTTAATTTAACATTGGTATTATAAGGTGTCAGCCAACATGGCCGGCAGCTAGAGCCGACCCTTAAATTTATAAATGTTAAAAAGGGATTATGCATGTAAATTTATTTGATTAATAATTCATTACACGTCGGATATTTGGTTTGTGTTTGGGTTTGGAATCGAGGTACAGTAATTGGAATCGACTTTTGCGATCGATTCTCGATACCGATTACCGCGACTAAGAATCGATGGAATCGACATTAGGGAATCGGTATCGACTATCGACACATCCCTAAAGGTATGGGTACAGCTTCAAGTTGTTTGGAAAATAGTGAAATTTACAAACAATTTAAATGAATGTTTAAATATAAATAGTATAAAAGCGCTAACTGTTAATTTAAAATATTTGTTTCTTAAAAATACATAGCTCATCTGATTGAAGATGTTCGGTGTTGGTACAGTAATCAGCTGTTTATTCTAACATCTCCTCATTGGCAATTTCATTAGCGGTTTATTTCAATCAATGGTTTGTGGCAATTTATGTTTTTTAGTTAGGTTTGTGTTTAGGAGTAGGCAATAATTACTAGACAATAAATATTATTTACCATCTTAACTTTGTGGTTATATTTGAAAAGAGCTAGCATGACTTAGCCATTGTTGTTTTGTTTTAAGAGACAAACTTATTTTAACTTATTTATGTTAGTTATTGTAATAACGTAAACCTTAAAAAACAACAAATCTCAAACTAACAAATCTTGACTAACGAAAATAACGAGTTTATATCAAGAACAACATTTAATAAGCAAACGTCCAAAGAAGCTGTTATTGATATCAACAGTTTCTTATATTAAAATTGTTTTGTCCATTAGAACTCTCAACCAGGCCCTTGTCGGGACCCTTCCTGTAGCCGCATAAGCATCTACAGTAGGAAAATCATGTGAAGAAGCGTTTGGCTGTATGCGCAGAAGCAGGGTCGGCCAATGCGCATGCGCTAACAGCGTGGAGATCAGCGTAGCGAGTCAGTTAGTCTCAGAGGCTAGTCGCGTTATCTATTGCACTGTCTTTTCTAAAAACATTGTAGTGTTTTATTATTTCTGGACTATAATCAACTTGATGATATTGTTATAAATATTGTATAAATTGTTATAAAAATTGTATAAATTATTTATAAATATTGTACATAACTTTTAAAAACATAGCCCTTAAAAACAGACTGGGTAGTGGTAGTAGTGTACTCAGCAGGCAACTCCCCTACCCCGCCACACATAACATACCTCCTCCTTTCCACACTCACATCCCTACCGGCGCGGCCCTCTTCTTCACATATATTTCCATCTGTACATTCTTTGCTTTATGGTTAATGTCAACTAACGGTAACATTTGATGAACTTAAAAAGTCAGGACTAATAAAAGTTTGGTTCATTAAGTTCACACTGTATTTGTTTGCAACTCGATTTGATGTAGCCTTTTCTCCACGGAAGCATAAGTCGGTATGTCCTCTCATGCACGGGCAAACCACCTGCGAGCATACCTTTACTTATGGCGTTGGTAGAACGAGCCCAACTTGATCTGCCACGAGCCAAGCTCGGCTGAGGCGATTCATTCACACACACGTTAGTGTAAGCGCACAGTGAACGCTGGTCGCAGGTCGTTGGTTAAGGTAGCAGAATGGCGCTGATCGCAGATGACTGGTTCAGGCTGGTGAGTGCGCATAGTGAAAACATCGTAACACGGTTATATCTACCTGACTTTTTTGTAAGTGCAGATGAGTTCCAGCAGCAGCAGCGAAGATGCTTTTCTTATGGAAAACCTATATACAAAGGTGTTGTTTTAAAAATTACAGTATTAATGAAATAAATAAAGGGAGAAAATTGTACGGCGAGTATCATCTTCTCTTTCCGCAATTAAAAAAAGATAGAGACCATTTTCATAAATACATGAGAATGGCTCTGCTGATTTGCACGGGAAGCCAGCTTGCTGGTTCCGCCACCATCGTCAACTGTGAGAGGTCTGATTTAAAGACAACTTCATATTTCTGCCAACATATTCTAGCTTGTCAGCAACCTGCAACCAATGACCTGCAACCAGCATTCACTGTGCGCTTACCCTAAGGCTCGTTTAGAACCGATTGCAACCAGACTCGCGAGTACAATAATATGTGTATGGCGGGCTTAACATGTATCTGGCGAAGGTGGTCTGTACCAAGGCTCCCTACTCTCTCTCTCTCTGCTCTGGATTTGTTGACACAAATGGTAGGCCTACTGCAGGTTTTTGGTAACTAAGGGTAAGGAACTTGAAGGCTAACACTATGGAATTTAGAGCGTGTTTATACATATGGCTGTATTTGTTACTACGGGTCCAACAACTGATGTTCCAAGACATTTCATTTTGTATTTTAACACTTTAGAACACCAGAACCTCCCCTAATTATTATAATTCTACAAATATTTAATAAGCCTTGCCATTTGGTGCTACAGACTGATCACCTAGTAGAGTGCATAGTTTCTACTAGGTTCATTTTGTATAGTAACGGTACGTTTCCATTATGACATGTCCCAGGCACATGTTCCGGGATGTGTGCTATCACATGTGCTCGACTTTAGTTGAAATGGAAACAGTCTGCGACATATCCCAGGCACATGTCCCGGGAACACATCCCACACACTTCTTTCTTCAGACTACAGTCAGTCTCAGTCACCAATGAACAGTGAAGTGGACACTATTTCAGTGGACTAGCGTTTTCTCGAGTTTCTTCAGTTATTTGTCAGTTAAGAACTATTATGGACGACTTGGCTACTTCTGTGATAATGGCAGGGGCATACTATGAAATAAGAAAAAGAAAGGCGAAAAAGACCGTCATACTAGATAAGAAGTTGTTTAGCCAAAAGGGGTTCAGAAAGGGCCTACAATTCGTTGATGAGAAACTTGAGACTGCAAAGTAGGTTCAAGAATTTGGGAGAACGACAGCAAGTGATTTTGAATATTTATTAAACCTTATAGGGCCGCAAATTGTGAAAACCAGGAAATGTCGAGAATCAATTTCTCCTGGAGAAATTTTAGCGACAACCCTTCATTTCTCAGCTACAGGTGATAGAATGTACCTTCATAGAATCTCAAAACTGCAATTTCAGATGTATACCTGAAGTGTGCAAAGCCATAGTTTTAGCTTTGAGGAATTACATTTAGGTAAGAACCAATAAAAAAATGTTTATCAATGAAATTGTTTATTTTGTACTTTTCAAATTACAAAGTGTAGTTACTCATCACTTAAAGTAATGATGATCCCGGGGACAATTGCAGGTTGTTTCCATTCTCCGTGGCACAAATCCCGGTACATGTCCCACAGTCGTCTGGCACAATTTTCTCCCCGGCGCTTGTGCCAGTATATGTTCCAGACTGTTTCCATTTAAACAAACTTCGAGCACATGTGCCGGCACACATCCCGGGACATGTACTGGGACAATTTTGTAGTAATGGAAATGGGGCTTTAGAAGCCCACATAAGATTTAATTTTTTTAATATTTTCAGGGGCACAGAAGTATCTGTTTTTCTCCAGGAGTAACCGTAGGAGTTGGGGATCTTGATGTAGGAAAGTTATGAAACAATAATAATGTTTTTATTGAATACATTACACACAAGGAAAACAAACATCACAATCAGAATCAAAAGGAAAATATAATATAAATAGCTGAATACCCGTACTTTGCTACTGAATACAAAAGTATACAATAACTTAAATAATCTGGTTGATTCAATTTCAATTTCTTAGCTTATAAGAAGAGTGTTTTTAAACTTCTGAGTTTATTGTTCGAAACTAAGAACAGCTTTATATAAACATAGCATGGCTGTGCGAGACAAGAACGGGAAGTTTTTAATACAAATTATTGAGATCGATATGAAGATGAGAGTTGAGGCTTAGGACCAATCGAACAACAAGAATTCATTACGGTACATTAAATTTATCAAGATTGAGAAAAAGCAAGAATAGTTTTAGAGACAAGAATGAACCAGAATTTGAATCCCAAGCTAGGGTGAGAAATATCAAATACCGTTTTAAATCATTAAAAGAAATATTATAATGTGTATGGAGAGTAATTATTGATAAGTTAACCTTCTTTTAATTTGGTATTACTAATGAGTTCATAAAAGTTGTTCATATAAGAAATATATTGTATGACATAAATATGTAATTTAACAGTTGACTATTGATTAATAAAACCTGTGCATTACAAAGGTAGTAGGCTATATTATTTTTATGTTTTTTATATAACTATACATATTTATTTAATTGGCATTATTTAGCTACGTTTTATAAAACTAAACACAGTTGAGTTATTTCTCTTCAGTGACAAGGTAATTTGCATAAGATATTGTGATATCCTAATCATTTCCTTGTTGAGTTGTTTAGAAAACTCTTATTTATCTTCCTAAAAGACACTAAAAATTAAAACTTGAGACTTTTAAAACATGTCAAGAGAAAAGAACAACTGTGATTGTTTTCAATTGTGGCGCTGCAAAACGTTGCTCTACTACTGTTTTTCAACAAAACATCACTTGGTAAAAATTTGGCCCTTGCAACATTTTTCCAGGGAGGTATTCAACTGAGAAATGAAATGAATTTTTGGAAACAAGAACGAGACGTTGTTGAGTTATTCTCTTCAATGACAAGGACAAATAAATAAGATATTCTGATATCCTAATCAATTCCTTACTGAGTTGTTTGGAAAACTTATCTTCCTAAAAGACTCTAAAAAAATTTGATACCTACTTTTAAAACGTGTTAAGAAAAAAGAACAACTGAAAAATGAAATTAATTTTTGGTAACAAGATCGAGACGTTATTAAGTTATTTCTCATTATATCTTGCACACCCTTGAAACAAAGTTCTAAAATACTTGGATCTCTATTTAGTCCCCATTTTATGTTGTTTTTCTTTCTTAAAACAATTTATTAGCCGAATTTTTGAAGAAAATAAGACCTATTCCACTCGACCCAACTTCGTTTCTATACGTTTCAGACCATTTGGAGACGATAACCAACATTCATTAATTTATATTATACATATATATATAAATTGCTGATTTTTTTATGAAAGGGTCCTAGATTCTTCAGATACTGTTACACTTTATTTTGTTTTTCGATCCGATTCAAAATGCCGGAGTTATAATGTTTAATTGTTTTTGTTTGAGGAGTATATAAGCCCGAGTACAATTTGTGAGTTATATCATTCGAAAGGCAATTAAATTTACTATAAACCTGTGCAAAGGTATTTTAGGTACAGTTCCCACAACAATGGACAAAATTCATAGGAAACTTCCAATAAATGATTTTTTCACTATCTATGTAAGATAATTGTGCAATTTCTACCACTCATAAGCCCGAGTACAATTTGTGAGTTATATCATTCGAAAGGCAATTAAATTTACTATAATTCTGTGCAAAGGAATTTTTGGTACAGTTCCCAGAACATGGAACAAAATTCATAGTAAACTCCCAGTATTTAATACTAGTTAATCCCTGATAAGAAAATTCGGCTATAGTAATGCGGCAGTGCTGATTACGCCATTTTTATTTTATTTTTTACATTACAAAATCATCCCCAAAACGGGCACAAAACCTGAGCGTGGGAAATTGTTCTAAGAATTTAAATGGCCACCATTTTAAAACTAGTAAAGGAAATCGGTTGATTGATTCTGTCTAATGGGGTTTTTGTAACACCAAGTACTGTACAAGTTTAAAATCAGTTCAACACCATTCAAAATATATTAATTTCTTTGTGCAAAACAAAAAATAGAAGCTATATGGAAAACCATGTATTTAAGGAATTCTGATTATATAAACAGTTTTTTAAGTATTGGGAGTAATCTCCAGATGTTCAAGAACATATTTTTAAAACACTTCATATAAAGTGATTTAAAAAATTTGTTTACTGTTTTGAGATTTCGGGAAGGGTGATTGGGTGACTGCTAAACAGGCCATTGGCACACATATTCTATTCAAGACTTTCTGGCGGAATTACTTCATTATTTATAATAAGACTATGAATAAGCCCTTCCTTCTTGTTAAACGTAGCTATAGCCTTGATGCAGACGGGAGTCTCGCCCAGGTAAAAGTGAGTTTCAGTACCATTTTCAACGAATTCGCCCTGAAAACAAAGACAGCTTTTAGCATTTTGTTGTTAAACTACCAAGAGACGCAACAACCTAGTAGTTAACACTAGATATACATATTTGTAATACTGGCATTGTATACGTAAGGGTAGTTTATTAAATACAACTACTGGACAAACTCGTCCCAGTTATTGTTTTGTTGCGAGTGGAGGCCCGGCGCCTCCACCAATTTATTATGTAGGGACCTTTATACAAAAGACAACTCGCTAGCTCTAATTATTTTGAGTGAGATGGTACAAAAACATGTATTCACATTAATCACACCAAGGACATACACCTAAGAACAGAGATATTAATTAATCAAACAACAATCAATCTAAATCTATATAAATCTTATGAATAACTCTACGGGCAAATCTGAGTTCAAATCATATATATACTTCCCAAAGTTTTCAAATACAGACATCAATAAAATAAATAATTACCAAAATTATATAACAAACAAAACTGATTCTACTTAGCTTGATACTAAAACAATTACCCCAAATATTCACAAGAAATGTGCCCTCACCTTATTTTGTCCTCGTGGCTTCTTAAGCCTCGTCCACACTTGGAGACTACGTATGTAGACTGTTTGCAGACTGTATGCAGACTGTTCTTTGTGTCTGGGAACAGTCTACATACTGTCTGCAGATAGTTTTCTAAACCAGATACTTGTATGAGAAACATTGTTTCAGATACATACATGTTACTTGTTTTGTGTCCAGACTAGCCAGCCAGTGTTTCCCGAGATGGTGACCGATGAAGACGCTGCTTAAGCTTGTGCTTGTTATTTAGTTCTAAACCATGTGGTGTTAAACTTCCCAGGAAGATGCGGTGGTGCCCCGCACATTTTTTGAAGAAGGTTCGTAATATTGTCAAAACTTACTATCTGAAGTAAGGTTTGTAGATGGTGCTGGTTTCCAAAACTTTACAAGAATTACTCCTACAGATTTTGATACTTTTTTGAACATTGTAGGGGCAAAAATTACAAAGCCTCTAAAAATTACGTTATAGAGCCTCCTTTTCAGCTACAATTCGACTTGCTGTAACTTTAAGATACTGTATTTAGCAAGTGGTGATTCCTATACAAGTTTGCAATATACATTTTAAAACCTTCAAACAGATAATTTCCCAAAATCATTCCAGAAGTCTGTGAAGCCATTAGCACCGCACTCCGTAATTTTGTCTCCGTCATGTTTGAGTTGAAAACATAAATATACAAGGGTTGTCTCAAAAGTAAATTACAATACTTTTTTTATAATTAAAAAGTAGAAAAATATGTTTTAAAGTTATTTTTGGAAAAGTACATAATATAACACTTATCTTTCTTTATAGACACCTTATTTTTCAAATGTTTGGTATCAGTGAAAACTTTTTCAATCCAGCGTCACACCTTTCAGCCGCCAAACTGTTGGTTATGTTTACTTTTTTAATATTTTAATAATATTCGCTTTATTAAATTGAGACAAAATGCTTGTATCTTGTTCCGTGTTTTCCATTTGGTTGTATTTGTATTGTATTTTGTATTGTATTTTGTCTCCAGATACACACTAACCTGTATGCAAACTGTCTTCATACTGTATGCAGATTGTATGTAGACTGTCTACATACTGTCTGTAAACATTCCACATACAAATGAGAAACAAAAGATACATCTTGGATACAGTCTACATACAATGTTTTCGGATACAAATCTGCTAGTGTGGACGAGGCTTTACGGTCAGCTCGTCTCGCCCCGACGTACACCTACTTACACTGGTTTCACCCAAAAAGCCTTGTCTCGAATTCATTCCCCTCTATTTAACATCTCTGTCAACACTCAGTTTTACTCGTTTAGCTCGGTCGTTGGCTCACTACAAAATGCAATAATGTGATTTAACATCATCACGTGTTGCACCGTACAAATAAAATTCTACTTCTAATATAATTAAAATATAAATTAATAATCTTCCTCATCTCACTTTGTAACAGCTTGCATAGTCAAGAAATTTCAGTTTTATTTGCACAAGTACCGAATTTTTAAACAAATCTTAAAATATTTATTAGTCCAAGAACATGTCTGATGCGACCCTCGTCTAGTTCACTTATGCGGTTCCCTGGCGATGGTGCTACTCCCTTTTAGGGTGTGCCTTCTGCTCTCGTGCGAGCGTACGTGAGTTGTCAGGATGAATCGTAGGTTAGAAGGTTCTTCAAATAAAGTAGCGAACAACTGTTTTCCTTCAAAGCTTTTATTAAAGTAAAGATAATCAATTCCTCTGCTTGCCCGGACTTATAACTAAACTAAATGAAGATAAAGGCAAGCGAGTCTATGGTGTAAGTAGATAAGGTATGCTACCGCACAGGTGACGTCACCTGGTGAAGTCTAGCTGACAATTGTAAGTATTTGCACAAACTGCGATTACACTCAGTTTTGAATTTGGTATAGTTTTAAAGCTTATTAAACGTAGTTTATAACGATGTAAATTATATATTTAAATTTAGAAAATAGTCAACCTTTAACCCTATTTGGTCTCAACGAGGTTACACTCTATTGGGTACCAGAACATGTTGGAATAGATGGAAATGAATGTGCAGATAGGCTGGCAAACAAGGCATCAGCTTCTGAATTCACAGAGCCTCAACCTTTCTGTGGCATACCCAAGATGACAGCTATGCAAGTAGTTGCTGACTGGGCAAGACTTGAACATGGAAAGAGGTGGAAGAGCATCCCTGGATTGAGGATGAGCAAACTTTCACTTCTTGGCCCATCAAGACAAATTGCATCTAACATTTTGTCATTAAGTAGGTGCAAGCTAAAGGAGGCGGTCGCTTTAATCACAGGACATGGCCACCTTAGGAAACACATGAAGAACATGGGAATTTTCACTGGGAATCCTAAATGCAGATTACTATGAGTGCGAGAGGTTGGAACAGATCAGTTATGAAACCTTTGGCAGACTGAACAAGGGACAAACCATACCTTAAGACAACCTTGTTAAGAGGATTCTTAAGTTCAACGGGCTTATGGATCTTGACAAGGGTAACTGAGGGATCAACATCCTTACGTGGGAGCGCAATAAGCCCTAGAGGCTGACGTGCATAAGGTTCTGGACCGCCCACAGAAGAAGAAGAACTCTATTTGAATTTAGACGAATATTTCTAATGACATGCAAATTATGTGTAGTGGGAAAGTTTTTTACTATTTATTTCGCGTCATTTTCTAAATCACCAATCTAAAGAGCATAAAATGAAAATAATTTGGTATGGAAATCTTTTTCATACGAGTCATAGAAAAAAAACTACAAGCCTTTAGTTTCAAACCATAGTTACGCACGAGCTGTACTGAGGATTTGATACTAACAAAACGGGGAGTACTATGTTTGCAAAGGTGAAGAGTGCAATTACTAGCATTGCTCTTTGGTATTTCGAAAATTAATATACAACAAATTATTAATTCATATTTTTTTTAACGCGTGATAGCTGGTTTGGATATTGTCAGCAAGGGTAGGAAATTCCCTTAGTTTAATTCATTAAAAACAGTTTGCAATGCTATTTCAAAAATATAATTGTTTACAAAGCTAAACATTTAAACTTAATATTAAAACTTGTAGGCTTTGTTTATCTAATGAAAAGACAGTTTCAAAATTGATCAATAATGTAACATGTTATATATCCATTACATGATTATATTAAGTTATTCAACAGTTTATAAGAAATATTGTAGTACTCATGTTCAATAATTCAAGTTTCACATTCTTACAAAATTTGTTTCAACTTCTTGAATAGTTGCTTCTTTGCCGCTAATGATTGTAAACTTCCACGCATTTCCCTGTTTAAATTCTGATTTTTATTTTCGTTCTTATATATAGATATAAACCAGAAAAGATAATGGCAGTTTGACAAACATAGCACAACAATAAGCGGAGTTCTGTAGTGAGGGAGAAACTTTTCAATACTAACATTGCGCGATTTTGGTTTTCGAGTTTCTTTTCGATATACTGCCTAAACTATAAACTGTGACATCAACTATTATTAGAATGCAAGTTATTATTAAGCACAACTACTATCAACATGGATCCAGCTTTCATTGTTATTTAAAGTAGTTAGTACCTGTCACACATGGCAGTAAAAAAGTTAAATATGGACAACTAGTAGTTCTGTGAACAGTAGAACTTGCTCGTTGAAATAACAAATGTTGTTTTGAGCTTAGGTTAAAAATAGTGTTCCAGTAAGGAAGTAACCACAACTTACTTATAGTCACAGTGGCCACACTGACGTAGCGCAGGAAAGAGCAAGACAGCAGGTAGAGCTCTCTCTCTCTCCCTCTACATTAAATTTTAAGGGTTTATGAAGATATCTAAAGAATAAACGTATAAAAACATGGTTGAAATTAAAAAACTTGGACGATTTTTAACAAATTTGAAGTTTGTGGCCATTTTGTGAGCTTACCGTTATAGATATGGAAAAAATCAAGCAAACAATTGTGTAGAACATCAAATTTGCAACCCGCTAAATGTTATTAGTTTTTCAATTCGACTTGGGGTTAAGCCACAAACTGCCTTTGGAAAAAAGCTTACACTGAGAAACGTTGCAGCCTCCATTTTTATTTTATTTAAGGGGTTAAAAATGGAAAAAAAACTATATATATATATATACATCGCTCGGCCTAGGAATAAGGAACATTCTTGCAAAAAATCATGACAAACGGTCAAGACGTTGGCCGTAATCGTGAGACAGACACACAGACGAAATGCCGAACGGTCGAGCTAAAATGGAGACCTCGCTTCGCTCGGTCAATGATATCACTATCACCAAGTAGTTTATCACCAAAAAGTTTTGAAGACTTAACACCAGCCACCATATATAAAAATAATACACAATGATTAGAGAGTATAAATCAACCCTCGTTGTCAAGTGGAACCTAAACCAAAAAACTTTGTGCTTATTAGCCACCTCCCCCCTCCCCACAATTCTATTATTATCATTTAATGTTTTAATTTTTTTCTCTTAAAGGCGAAAGTCTTATAGGTTAGGCAAGACAGATGAAAACAAAAGCGTAAATAAAACAAATGTATTTAACAATCAATAAATAAAATAACTAAAATGTGAAATAAATCAAAGTGGTTACTTCTGCTGTAAGTTTGGTTATATTCGAGCTTAAAACAACAAGTGCATCAAAAAGTCAGTTCATCTTAAATGATAGAATTTCTCACTATCCAAGTTCGGACAAACCTTGAATACATAAACTCACTTACTTCTCATTGAACATGATCCTAATATAAAGTTCGAACTGCACCCGTAACCACAACCGTAACTTAGGCTACAGACTACTGGCCTACATAAACCCTTAATAATAGAATGCACCATCGAATTGTTTGTACTTACAGTCACATCCAACTTCTCCCCGTTGGCCCACACATCCAGGGAATCTTTTTCTAAACAGAAAAACACACACGTTACATTAATAAACTTTGAGCTTGACGAGTGAGAGGGAATTATTTGAAAATAATAACAATACACTCATTCTCACAAACACACGCGTAATAATCAAACACGATTCAACGACAAAGTCGTCATCTTCAGTGATACATGAGCTGCAACTAAAAACTTATAACTAGTTTAACCTAGGACTAAACTACATATATATACCTCTCTACTATCTACAAGATTGGTCTTAGTGTCTAAACAACCAATAGGGTTATTTGTTATTGTAACAACAGAAAGTGAAATACCAAAGTGAATAGGAGAGAAAGTGAGGGTAATATCACAGAATGGTGTTGAATAAATATAACAGTTATACAAAACTAGCTGGCACGATACGGCTTTGCAAGGATAAATAAATCAAACTTAAATGTATATTAACAACAACAAAAAATATATCAATAAATATTTTACACTATGTATTTCTTGTGGGGATTTTTAGTAGCTTTGACCCCCCAAACCCCCCTTAAATTTCAAATTTTTTTAAAACCTTTCTTAGCGAGCACCTAGGGCCCTAGAAGAAGCTACATACCAAATTTCATTCCAATCCGTTTGGTAGTTTTTGAGATTTCGTGATGAGTAAGCCAGTGAGTGGTATTTGGATTTTATATATATAGATTATTTGAATAATAAATCTAATCAATCACTATACAATAAAGCAATATATTATTAATGTTAAAAGTAATTTAGCAAATGGATTTAGCTTAGTAAACTAGCTGAAAAATTATATAATAACATATCAAATAACATGTACAATAAATTTAGCCTAGTTTGAACAGTTTGTTGTAAAATTTGATTTGAATTAAACCTACTTATAAAAGTTTTAATTAATTCACATATTATTTACAGATTCCTCACTCTAGGAATGTGTCCATGCTTGGTTTGTTGTGTCCAACTGCATCAGAACAACCTCAATAAAAAAATATAGACCTCTAATCTTCACTGTAAAGTAAGGTTAAATAAAAGCGATAAACACATTTTTCTTAGTGAACAGAACATGAAAAATTAGTTCTTTTATTTATAAATATTTACAGGGTGTCACAAAAAAACCTTATAGTGCTATAATACAGGATCGGTTTCTCAACATTAAAATAAATGAAAATATTCAAACACTTTTTCCCAATATTAGTTAGTCTTTTGTTAGTTTTTTTTACAAAAGTACCAAACATTAAAATAGCAATCACAGTAATTGCGCCTATCTGTAGTAAACCTAATGTATTTTCATCAGCGATTTTTTATTTATTGGAAACGGTTGCCAAATGAAATAGTTACAATTACTTAAAAATTTACCATAGTCCATCATTAATCAGTCAATCTTATGATCTCGTGTGAATACCATCTAAAAAGTCGGTGCACTAGTTGTTAATTTAATAATTACCGTTATTGTTTTTAATCGAGTTGTTTTAAATCGTATACATATTTACTAACTTTCACCAACCTGGTGACTAGCAATACAATGTGAAAAGAATAAAAACATTAAAACTTTACATACAGTATGATTAAAACAAGATAGTTTTGTGTAGTGGACCTTTACGGAACAGCCAGGATCGCACCAAAACAATGCCAAAAAACAAAATGTGTTCATTACAGGAATTACCTTCATCCTGACCAAACAAAGGGTCATACAAAAAATTATTGTAAATAAAAAAGTAAACTCTACTAATTATCTACAACTTTTTCGAAAAACGTTTTCTTTTAGACTAAAAATTGAAAAAGTCTCACTTTGAATATTATTGTTGCCATTACTTTTATTTTATAAAAAACCTTTGTACAATTTTTCATCACAATTTTATATCATTTTATAAATTTTGTATGAAACAAAACCTTACTTATTTATAGATACAGTATTTGTCATAGTTTTCTCTAAAAGGTGAAACACTTTTTATATAAATGTGTAAAAGAAGCATGGTAAAGTTATAAGAATGTGAGACACTGTCCATTTTCTCAGATAAATGTAATTTGCGGACCTAGTTTTTTGTGGGTTTGGTTGTACCGCCAAGGCAGGTTGTAGGAAAAGTAGAAGGGACGACACGCCCATTAGGCCAGACACACTTCTACTCTGCGCCCACTGTACATATATTTAAATATAGGCCTATGGGAATCTCAAAGACATTTGAAAAGCATAATCTATTTAATTAATAAATTACATTCATTCCTGGTTTTCGCCATTAGTTTGAACTATGGTTTAAACACTATTAATTAAGGAACAATGTCAACATTTTACTGCACTTTAACAAACTTAATTGTATTTTTTATAAACTGAACTGATGATTAGGTATTCTTAACGAAATTGGTTTACGTTGTGATTTAAAGTGAATTTTGTACAGGACTTCACTACAATAACATGTCCATATGACGGTGAAAGATAAATAGAATCAAAAAATGAAGCTATTTACGTTTCAAGTGCTTCAGGTTGAAATGTAAGTCTTAAGTTATGTCCACACTCGTGCGCTTTCCCTTTCATCTTCAACATGACGTACGGTGAAGGGAACGTGTGGCAAGCGTAGAGGCATGCCTCTTCCCCCGTAAAATTCTCAGAATTCGATAGTGCATGCCTATTGAAAGTGAATCAAACACCTTTGGATTTTCTTGCCTCATTCCGTTCGTCTTTTTGTTCGACTAGTCATAATGTCTCAGTCTTCAGAAGCAATTTTAAATTTTATTGAAGAGTACAGTCTACTGGCTTTGTGGGACGTCAACCACTTTGGTTACACAATCAAAATTGTTAGACGCGATAATCTTAAGTTGTTGGCCGACAAGCATCAGTTAACCTAAGAAAAAGTGAAAACTAAAATAAAAAGCTTGCGATCATATTTTGCCAAATAACACGCAAAAGTGAAAAAAGGAAAACGGGTTCTGCCACAGAAAATGTGTACGAATCACCGTGGTTTGCATATAAATCGCTACTGTTTATTGTGGACACTCTTAATGCATTGCTTTAACACTTTAAATATATATGATAAAGATGATATAAAATCTCCGGTAGCCAGGAACCTTAACGTAAGAGCCAGCCTGATTTCAGGAGAAACAGAAACTCGGAAGCAAGTGTTTTTTTTTTTTTAAATTGCCGGCTCAATCATGGTCAACAGTTCTTGAAAGTTTTCCTAGTAAAATTCCTGAACAAACCATTATCTACGTGAAGTTCCATTAATAGTTCTTCATTCCTTTTTCTTAAAAAATGTTTTGTCCAGACCGCTCGTCGACGTTTTATTTTTCTCCTGTTACTCCGCGTAAACACAATGAAAGCAAAACTAATCACAATAAGCAAACACGCGTTCGACTCTTCCATCTTGTGAGGAATGAACTGTGAACAAGTGTGGACAACAAATTGAATGCCTCTAGAGGCATGCGCTAAAGACAAGTTGAAAGGAAAGATGAAATGCAAGTTGAAGATGAAAGGGAAAGGGAAAGCGCATGAGTAGGGACATACCTTTACGAATGCACACGAAAGTTTACTCAGCTGGTTGTTCTGATACATGGCCGTTTACAAATGTACCCAGCAGGTGGCGTTTGTGTATCAATTTCTAGATCGGATGCCACTGAATTTAAAAAAAAAGAAACGTTACAGAGTAATAAACTCTATTATTGTGAGATCTGAGTTGTGTGTTCATGTTGGGTTTCAGATTAAAAACTAAATTTTTAATACTTGCCATACTTCCGCTTGGGTGGCCTATTATTACACTCTGTATATTTAAAAAGGTACAGTATATAAAATAGGCATACAAACGGTATAGTACAACGCATTTAGAGTAGTGAGCGGGCTGCACATTCGCAGGAAAGCCCGCCTCCCACCAACAACTGATCTGTCTCAGTCAAATAGTAAAAAAAGTGCAGTCAATGTCAAATCTACACATAAATGCGTGGCTGTGTTGTATATGTGGTGTGTATAATCCCATTGTCTATAAACTTGACTGTATGCTGCATAGCCTCGGCAGGGGAAAATGTGGTGGGATAGGTACTCCGTCTCTCTCGCACTACCCTCCCTACACGCCATTCTGATTGATTGTATCTATACCTAAATAATCTAAGGAAAATTATTCTTTTCAAACTCTAGAGCTTCAAACAGAATATTAAAGAGGTGTGGGAGGTTTTTAAAGGAATGTTCAATGTAAATATTGGTTGAAAGTTACATCATTTTAAATTTATTTTATAAGTAAATATTTTGAAAAAAATGTGGGACATACTTGGTCCCAATTCAAGATGGCGACCCTATACTTACAAACAGTTAGTTTCTGTATTTTTATTTACTACCTCAGAACAGTAATAATAATGTTCTAAACATTTCAGTACAACCTCATTAAAAGGGGAACTGAACTAGTAGCCACTCACTAAGTGTTTTGGCAACAACTCGGTTATCTTTAAAGCTATAGACATTTTTTGAACACTTTGTTCGTCATTTAAAAAACATATTCATTTTTGACTTAAAACGGGACGATCATGTGACAAAATATTATAAACAAATTTCAATTCTAAAACTTCGTTTTTTTCGAAATTATCATACTTTGTTGTTATTGCACGCTATTCTGCTCACTGGATTGCCTCGCTATCTGGCAAAAAGGTTTGTCTTTAGCTCACATGTAAATGCTACCGACACACGACGAGGAGCTTCATTATTACTTATACCCAGGCACAGAACTGAGATATTTAATAAATCTTTCACTGTGACGGCATGTAGGCTATGGAACTCATTGCTGGATAGTTTAAAATGCATCAATGACCGTGTTCAGTTCAAGAAGACTTTGGGCTGTTGGTTCTGCGACAGTTTTGGGTAGTTTCGGGCGCTCGGGTGGGATTTGAGGCATGTTCTTGAATGCGTGTGTGTATGAGAGTGTAAGTGTGTTTATGTATATGTTTATGTATTACAGTGTAGCATAATTAACTTTTCGTTTTATTTTACTTAGTAGACAAATGTGTATATTTTTAGTTTTTATTCGTTATTTTTTAGAAGTAATTATTATTTGTAGTTTTGTTTATGTATTCATTTTTATTTGTAATATGAATTTTTATGTATTTGTGTATTTTTTATTTCGAGGTTAAGTGGAAGAGAGGACCCAATGGTCCTAACTTCGCCTCAATAAATAAAGATGATATATATATATATATATATATATATTGTCTGCAAGGCCGTAGCTAGGCGATGGCTAGATGTGCCTCCGCCAAGGGCGCAAGGTCAAAGAGGTCACAAAATAAACCATGAAAAATCCCCATTTTTTAGACTGGTGCAATTTATCAAGCAATAAAAATTCAATGGTAATGGTAGAAATCTTTCAGGTTATTAAAAATTACTGCACGTGAACTATCTGTAATATTATGCCAATTGTCTACAAACAAAAAGCAGCCAGGTACGAAAAAATCTAGCTTGTAACTGCAATGTACCTTGCCCTACTGATGGGCGATGTGTCGACCTAGCGCCAGACCAAAACGACAAACCTTTAACCTCCATCCCTCCCTCCCCTTCCCATTCGAGTTGAAAGCAGCAAAATTGGAACTTTTTGAAAATGTATTTTCTTGAAAAGTGTGCAGCTGATTTTGGTGCCATGTACAATAGCGACGTTGATTTTATAAACGAAGTAGCTGCTTTTAAGTTTCACGTCAAAGAGCTTGTGAAGGACATTGACAAGGTTTTCCATTTAGATGATTTGCAAGTGGTTTCAAGTGAATATCCAAGTATGAAAATAACATTGAGGATATTTTTTTCAATGCCAGTCAGTGTTGCGTCTTGGGGGCGTTGTTTCAGCAAGCTAAAGATCATCAAAAACGATTTGCAGTCAAATATGAGTGAATACAGATTGACAAACTTAGCTATCCTGCCCATAGAATATGAGATCGGTCCAAAACTTGATTTTAATGAAATAATTAATTAATGAGTTTGCTTTGCTGAAAGCAAAAATGGTAATGTTTTTTTATTACCTATTTTAGTTCCATGACATTTATACTGTATTCTGTTGCTTAATAATTTGTAAGAGAAAAATAAATTTGTTTACTGAAACTTTTATTTAGATTTGTTATCTATTTTTGGTAGTTTTTGATGTAATCTATAATTACATTTGTTTGGTTGCTCCAAACTAGGTCCTGGGCAAGTTGCATTTATAAACTAGAAAATGTGAATAGGGTGTCCACTACTTTCATAATATTCACCTTGTTCTGGACTAGTTCTGAGCTTTAGCAAGCAAACAAACATACTTAATAACTCATTAGTTACATAAGTGAGTTTATATTTCAATTTCTTTAAAAAAATATGAACTGAAAATTGATTTAACTGTTAATAAAAAAATACTGTGCATTTTTTCATTTTCTTACTGCATGTTGCAAAAGCTTCTTTAAAAAGTTTATATTCTAAAAAAAACTTTTACATATTATATTAATGTGTTACACATATTAGCTTTTAGTAGGCCTCATGCCTATACTTTTACTTTTGATACTAGATTTTATGACTTTATTATTTTTAAGTAGTTCAATTGTCTGCAAATAAGGTTTTATAACTCCTTTATATTCCTACACTTAGTTCATTTTCAAAATGAGGTTTAGATTTTCTTTGATAATAATACCATTGTTTTTTTAACTTTTATATTAAAATAAGAAACAGTTTTACAGAAATTATTTTAAAAATTTATATTTTTTAAAAGTTCATTATTTCACTAAAATTTTAGACCTGTCATCATTCATTCAACTCGAAGAACGACATGGGGTCCTTCTATGTGTTTTCTTGAAAGGTAGGACGTACTACAGATCTATAGATGAAATGATTGGAAAGTGAGTGGGTTTAACAAATTTAATCACTCATTACTCGAGACTATGGTGCCAATATAAATAATGTTAAATAGCGTATTTAGTTGTATTCAAAAAAATTATCCAACATTGCTTCACTAAATGAAGTCCTACTGACTTTCTACACAATATTTACTAAGAGCACCTACCTATAAAAGTAAAAAACAAAAGATGATACAGTGAAAGCAATAAAATGCTGTGAGACAAACAAACAAACAGACATGGAAATATGTAATCCTAAAATATTAATCAACTGAGTCTTCTCACCTAGGACAACTCTATATGAATCCGTCGGTAGTCGGACCAACCAGGTACAACATGTTTTAGACTGATTCTCCGTGAATTTATGCAAACTCTTTCCATCCACAAGTAGGGAGTACTCATAAGCGAATCCTCCGCTAGGCTCAACTCTAATCACGCACCGAGTTTTACCTAAATAAAATACCTCATCTCCTACTAGCTTGAACATCCAATCTCTGCGAAATATCTCCTAGAATCAAAGAATACAATAATTGTACAAGAAACTAGTACTCATAAGAGAGTTCTCCATTATTTTATTCTCTGACCATGCACCAAAGTTTACCTAAATGAAATATCTTATCTCCTACTAACTTGAACATCCAT
>JAGFPH010000432.1:42910-54345 GCA_018207615.1 Philaenus spumarius | reverse complement strand
TGGAAACAAAGAAAACAATAATTGTACAAGAAACTAGAACTCATAAGAGAATCCTCCATTATTTTTGGAGAGAATGCTCCGCTAGGTACGATCACGTAATAGAACTCATGATCAGGAACTCTGACCATGTAATGAGTTGTATCCAAACAAAATGCCTTTCGTCCTACTAACCTGAAGCTAGTACTTATAAGAGAATCAAACCTGATTACGTTTGTGGTTTTGGTTACCTTTCCGTTAACAGTAATTACTCTCTTTCCTGTAGTAGTGCCGTGTTGGAACTCCACTCGTTGAATTCCGTTACTTAGTGGGATATCCCAGAATCCTACTACATCTTGAGCCATTATAACTTTGTTAACTGAAACATATAAATCGCATTAAATGTAATCAGTATACTGAGAAACAACAGTGTTTTTTGGTTCAAAAACAAGGAATTGCTGAGGGTTCCTGAGGGATCGCTTTGTTCTGCAGTCAATAGATACAATAATACAATACATAGACACAAGCATTCTTATATATTTATTTTCATCACAAAACCAGTTTTATGAAGTAATTTTCATTTCATTACTATAATATATTCACCAAACCACATGTTTATTTTTTTCCGTCTCATGACCTACCACTTACCTCCTAAAGGCTTTCATGGTTGTGAAACACTATGATTTTATCATCAGGCCACACAATCAGCCAATTCCCACGATAGAGAGCTAGACTATGTACCTATGTACGAGTCGCACCCCGGTGTGATATTTTGGCCAAACTTAAACTTTGTTGTCAGTGTTTATGTATACTAATTGTGGTGTGTTAGTTGTGTGTCTTATTGGTGTGAAGTGCCTTTTATAAACTTTATGAGGGAATTTTCTGATATTGTGGCCTGATGATAAAATCATAGCATTTTGAAACCGCAGTAGCCTTCATGAGGTGAGTGACAGACTACTAGACAGAAAAGATGGGTGTAAACCTTAAAATATATTTGTAACTTCAGTTAGAACTCCATTTGCAGCTGCTAGGAATTAAATAGAGTTAAACTTAAAAGAAACTGAACCGATTTTTATTAAATTTAACCTTAAAGAACCCAGATAATGTGTGTACATACTAATTCAGTTTATACGTATATAAATTATATGAACATATTTTAAATTTTTTGGCGTACAATTTCTACATGCTGCCCTGCGATTAGTAGGCCTAAACATACACTATTAAATCATGGGAAGTTCAGAACTGATTTTGAATAAACATAACCTCAAACCAGCCGCGATAAAACATGCCTACAAGTTAATACGGTTTATATAGGTGTATTATATATAGGAACAGATAACATGCTTACTACACCTGTCTGTTGTACACCCGCACCTCCACCATGTCAAGTTAATTATTATAATATAACAAGATATTTATTTTTAAAGTTATGAATTTTTAGGCCTATGTTATTTATTTTACAAATGTTCTTATGTAATCAAATATTTTATGAATATCTTACTATTTATTTATTTTAAACCTTACTTTAACTTTAGTTGTTAGAATCATGACAATGTTAGAGGTAGGCCCACTCCAATGAAAACATCTTAAGATTGAATGACGCAAGTTGTTCAATGATTTTTTGGTTACTTTCACACACTATTTTTTATCAGTCGCATTATTTCGCTTTATTTCCTACAGTAGACAAGTTGTGAATTGTCAGGTAAGTACTATAAGATTTATTATTTTAATTTGGTGCATTTTAATAACCCTACAATATACTAACAAATGGTTTTAACATTATTATATTTTGTTGATGAAATTAGTTTACAGAATTGTGGCATTGCAGTCGGCAAAGACAATTTACATTGTGCTGTATAGTTTATTAGTTCTTGTCTGCTATTATGGATTACAGAATCAGGCATAACTCTAGAACGAACATAAATATTACATTTAGGGTTTAAGGTGTATTTAAGATCTATGAGTAATTACATTTCACATTATTGCATACAGTTTTGATAAATATTTAACAGTTAAACCAGGGTGTTCAGTAAATTAAAACACAGAAGATCTTGTCAAAGTGTTAAGCTTTTGATCCAAATCAGTTGCTTTATTTATAAATAGTCGTGTTTCACGTCCGTTCGCAAAACCCCTAATTTTATCCATAATGTTTATATTTTTCAATTTTTAAATAGGAAATTTCCGAGATAAAACATACCCTAGATTAATCTCCGAAAAGACCTCAACATGCAAATGAAAGTTTCGTCAAAATTGGTTCAGCCATTCCAGAGATTAGCCCTGACAAAGAAACAGACAGACAATAAATTTTAAAATGCATGTTTAGGTTTTGGTAAAGTGTGAATAACCACATGAGCTTAGAAAAAAAAGCAGTTATTTCAAAATCACAGGTACTTCAATTTCATTTATATGTATAGAAATATATATCTATTTCGGCTTGGCCTTCAGGCGAAGGCAGATTTTGAGATTTCTATTTACTACCATTTACTTCAAAGTGCACATAAGGTAAGCAAAAACAAGTTTATTTTCCCCTTGGGTTAAGGGTTACATTATCAAACAAAAAGTTTTAGTAATATTTTGGTATTATTTATATTACAATAATTTATTGGTTTTGATCATGTTTCTATAAGGGAGTTAAGATTTAGAAAATTGATACCGGTATGGTTTCATTCAGTATGAAACATGGGGAGGCCCATAAAGCTGCCATTCCGTCACTGGCACTGGCTGTATACTTACAACTCTGTCCTTTAATTTTTATTTTTTATTTGCTGGTGACGTATGTTTCGCCTTTTTTATTCAGGCATTATCAAACCTATACTTAGTTAGTTTTTTACATACGTTGATGCACGTCAAGTTTATAAAATGAAACACTTACACGAAAACATTCACAAACATGTAACACACAACACAACACAACACTTAATAGGGACATTTAAATTTGATTTATAATTACGCGCTTAATTACAATTAAGTTATACACACTGTTTAAGCAAATTGATTAGGACGTAGATCTAACTACCTATTGAATTTGTTTTTGATGGGAAATTCATAATCTACAAAGTTGTTTGGCAAAAGGTACTGAAGCATAATACCGACACAAAAACTGTCTCTAAAACGCTCGACGAACGTTTGAAATGAACTGTAGTTAAAGAATTAGGAAGTGCGTGATAACTCCACCTCTCCACCCTGTATTTAGGAAGAAGCCAGGTGGCCGGCCTTTGTTACCCTTTACTGGGCGTGAAGTACCGGTGACCTGGATTTCATTTTTGAATTACTATCAGTACATGTAAATCCGCAATTCGCGATATGATTCGTAATCTATATAAATAAAAATGCAAACGTTCGTTTGTTCATAATCTTTAATCTCCGAAAGTTCTTAACCAATTGCTTTGACATTTTGACGCAAAGTTTCATTTAAATACACGCGTGTTTTTATATACTTTTTGAAAAACAATGCCATTTTTAGACTTAAAAACAACACAAACCATACTAAATATGTTTATTGTTAATACAGTAATCAGCTGTTTGCTCTAATATTAACAGCTGATTTCAAACTTTGAAGCAATTATTTTGTATTTATATCTTTTAGTTTAGGGTTTTAAGTATAGACCTGAACCTTGCTGGTTCTTTTAACCTTTATTATAACTGTTGCTATAAAATATCCTAAATAATTTTATTTGAACATTTAACATTATTTACCATCCTAGCTTTGGGGTTATTTAATCCTTCACCTTTAGGATAATTATGTGTATAGAAGGTTCCAACGGGGCTGGCGTACGGAGCACGCAGGGGTCTCCCCCAGTAATATAATAAAAGCTGCAACTGTAAAAAAAAAGTGTTGCGTTTTAATTGCAATGACCTTATTTCCATTGTTAAAGTGTTGTTATTTATCATGACAGCAAGTTACAGCAGTTAAAACATAAACAGGCTCTAAACATACTCATTTCTAGAGGAACATCGAAATTGAGCGTACGTGTTAGAAATTCGATAACATTTGATTGGTTGAAAATACAATGGCAAACGTGTATATAAAATTGAAGGAAATTTAATCATCTACAACTTCGTTTCTGACAATATTTCTGAAAAACAATCGTTGGAGGCACTAGAAGCAATTGTTTGACAAAAAGAATGAGGTAAACATGATGTATTTCGAAAATGATAGATTTTCAACAAGGTATATCTCTAAAACCATTGGGAATTAGAAAAATATGTAAATAAACAAATTTATAGTAAATATAATTAGCTTTCAAGTTTATTTGAAGTATTTTTTTCTACAGTGCGCCGTTTCCGAGGTATAAATAAGTATCAAAATGGGACCTTTCCACCCCCGTCCCGCCTTTAGTTCACTCTAGGGGCGGGTACTTTTAGTATATTTACCTCCTAACTATTCCTAAAAAAGTCCTGAAGTCAAAAATTGTCGCATGTGCCATGCACTCTAAACCCCTCTTTTGAGCAGGACTATAAGCAGCCTATTCTAGTTGTTACCAAATAACAACACTATAGCTTTCCAGACGAAACTGTTAACTTAGTAACTTTAAATCTATAAATACACAAATAAATGTACAAAATAAAGACTCACCTAAAGTATACGCTAGAAGCTTTCGCTATAATGTGTAAACATAACTGTGGGTGTTAGTTATGTTGACACTATGGTCGCCATGGCAACAGCGGCGCGGTCGCTAGGATACCACGGCAAACATTTCAAAACTTGTGTACTCTCCGGTAGAGAATATCTGGTTGTTAAACAATGTAATAATTTGTCTTATAATAAATCGATAAATACTGTCGATTATCGGGTAGAGCATATTCCATTCCATGAGGGAATAAAGGCTATAGCGCATATCAATGGATTTTACTTGATTTCATTTTATTTCGTTTACGATTGTGAATTTTCGTGGTACGTTCATTGACTACTTTCACACGATCATCTCTCTTACTTCCACCTACACTAAATACGGAAACAGCTGGATTTCTCTAATTCTGTTCCTACAGTTTCGAGTCTCTCCCGTTACGAGTTAGTGCAAAACTCCTCGTTGAAGTCGAATGGAGGGGGAATTCCTCCGGCTTCCAGTGTCTCTCTCCGTGAGCGAAGGATTGTTTTATCCCCTACCCCCAAGAAACTAAACTCAAAGAAAAACAAACTCACAGAATAAAAAATCTTAAAATTTTATATAAAATCCGAAAACGTAATACAAAATTTGAACCACAATTTTGAAACCTATACAAAATAGGCATTCCTTTAAGACGAGGGGTGAAAAATGATTCTATCTCTGTTAAAAGCAGAGAAATGCAACAGCTTCCAAAGAATTAATCTGTATACCTATATACAGGGGAATTTTTTTTAAACTTACCACTTCTCACATCTGTTTTCTAAAAGAAAATGATAAGCAAAATGTAACAACGTAGGCCTATTATCATTTGGACATAACCTAAAAGCTTAAAAGTAAATCTAATTACTATTATCAACATTGACATTATGCTAAGTAATTGTCTTATTTACTACTATCAACTAGCAGGTACCTGCGGCTTCGCTCGCAGATGTGATTAAATAAATAAAAGGACTATCGGGTAAATATTGTGCCTTACCATTACACGCAATAAAAAAAAAACTATTTTAGGATCGAGTTCCATGGCTCAAACAAATCCACAGTGAATTTCGCACAAATCGATCTATGTATCCTTTCTAGGCCTACGTAAATTATTAACTATGCATCAATAAACGCTAAAAATCCCATTTTCCGATAGTTTGTTACTCGTAACTTCCGAACGAACATAAAAAATACAAATCAGGTTTTGAGGTGTATTTAACACCTACGAGTACATTTTACATTATTGCATACTGCTTTGATAAACAGGGTGCCACTAAAAACCGTAGTGGGCTATAGAGGATCGGATTGTATTCATTGAAATAAATAAAAAAATGTTTAGTCACTTTTTTCGAATTCGGCTTATAGTAATAGCAAAACGGGAGTGCCGATGGAGGCCAGGTCAAGTCCCCTCGCTTGGTCTCGAACTACCTGGCCTCCATCGGCACTCCCGTTTTGCTATTACTATAGTTTAGTCACAGATAAAAGACACTTCTACAGATGGCCAACTGAATCCAAAGATCTGCTGCAATGTGTGCGAGGGCGAGGGATTAGCGGGGGGAAGAGGGAGTAGTTCGGATTTGAGTCACTAGATCCAATGAATACAGAATCTGTATTCATTGCCTATACTACGTGACAAGCAATTGGTTAGTCGTCTGGACTTGGCAATTGGCTATCAGACAAGTTTTTACAGACATTTGAAATAAATTTGTTGCACAGTTTTCTTCAAAGTTGAAAACTATGGTAAAGATACAAAATTGAACTTCCTTAAATATAAAACTTTAAAACAACTTAATTATTATTTATGGTTAAGGCTTTGCTGCACCGTTGAGTTGAATATATTATTAATAAGTTGAAGCTGAATACATTTTCTGTTTGTTTATCAAAACAAAAATGTTTGCCTCTTAAAAAAAAGTTTGTTGCCAATACCAGTATGTTGTAAAAAAAGCATTCTCAAATTGGTGTGTGTGTACAAGTCGGCTAAGTATGCCAAATTTTCTCATAAACTTACAAAATTTTTAAAGTTTTATGATCTAAATTTTTTTAAAGTAAAAGAAACGACCTACAATAGACAATTAATTGTGAAATCAAAATATGATTACGGAATTGCCAAAACATTTACACTAGTGTAACAGAGCCTTCATTTTTGTTATGTATACAATTTTATGAATATCTTCCTTATTCATTTTCTTTCGTAACAAAAAATGATTGAAATTAGGTTAAAAAAATTATCTTGGTTTTTTTTAAATAAAAGAAACGACCCATACAATACAATCAAGTGTAAAATCAAAATGTAAGTACGGAATTTGTCAAAACATTTACTCTAATGCAGCAGAGCCTTAATTTTTAATAGGCACAAAATTGTATGAACATCTTCATGAAGTAACAAAAACTACGATTTTAAAATAAGTTCAAATTCAACATACAAACTTACAACCTACAAGCAGTTCCACTTAAATCCGCTAGGTAGCGCTAACATCAATTTTATGAAAAATAATACGTTTTCTTTTACGAAAACATATTTTATGAACTTTTTTTCAAATATAATACACTTTTATAAATGTATAATTAATTTTATTTTTTATAATAGTACATTTATTGGCATTATCTGTATTCCGTAGAGTTCAAAACCATGATTTATTACAACTTCTCACAGAATAGACGTATGCGTTTTGTAAAGACTACCAAATGTCGTACAATTTACATTCGTGCCTTAAACTAATGAGTAAGGAAAATATGGAGCTTTGGTGACGCTTAGCTCAGCTAGCTAACTTAGCACTTTAATTTTTGACGAGGTATAGGTCGTCCTTAAAGTGGTCTGTCTACTTTTACGGACTGCTTGAGTGAAGCGATCTGCCTCATAAGCAATATTAATCAGGTAAATTTGAATATTTATCTGTCCTTGTTTAAGATGTTCATTCTAGAGATGAAACGGTTACTTTCCGCTATATGGGTTAAGGGTCTGCTCCAGTAAACGAGAAATCAACAGCTAACGCTAGCGCCTCTCACTTATATCCCTATCTAAACAGTGCAATTTCTTGCGCTGACATTGCCTCATTTCAAACCATTTTATATGTCTATCTATCTGTTGTAATTGAGTGTTGAAAATAAAACTGAATATTCTTTATAAAATTTCGAATCCGGCTTGCAAATTATTTTTCATTATAATTTTTTTATTGTGTTAGGAAAAAAATTCAAACTTTGTACTCACAAAATGTCAATTACATAACAAATTTTAAAAAAATGTAAATTGCAAGACGGATGCGTATTGTGACTGTGCTTAAAATGAGACCTTGCAAACAATTTTATGATAAAAAGTAAACGAAATAAAAGGTTTGCAATTTAACATTGCTCTTATGGGATACAAAACCAAGATGGCCGCCACTACAGCAGACCCTTAAGGGATAGAGGAGTTATTTGTAACTGATATTTCGGACAGCGGACTCTCTACGTTTTTTAACCGGTTTCATACCTTTAAATTTTTATTTACTTTTGTAACGAAACAGTTATACGCGTTTTATAAGGAACGTTTTAATGACACAATTAATAATTTGTATAGGTATTGCCATTGTTGGAATATTTTACACGTTTTTTGCTAACTATAAAAATACTGATTTTTAGGCAACATTAGCAACGTTTTACTGGCGAACTACATTAAATTATTACATTTTATTCAATCTTATAAAATAGTTCTAATTTAAATTATACTTTAGCAAATAATGAATTATACAATATTTTAAAATTAAATTATTAATTAAAATTATTATTTAATTAAGCTTATTACTTTATATTTAAAGTTAAAACAAAATTTGAAAAACGTATTTTTTCTTATATAAAATAGCCTATATTAAACTGACTTATTAATCTGAATTCAGAATTAAATATCGTGAAAAATTTCACCCATCGCTATTTTGTTATTGTTCTTGGTCCTTCATAATATAAAACAAAAAACTGAGATATACAACTCGAATCAAGTTACTGTATAAAGAATTTAAGAACTATCACTGACGAAATAATACCGAAATACCTGACACATCTAACTGGTATAAGAAACTAAAAATACCTTTAAGACCTAAACGGTTATAAAAGAACCGATAACGAAAAATAACTTGGTTGGAGGTGGTGGAAGAGAGACAGAGTTGGGACGTTCGAGAGTTAACTCAAACCGTTACCTTTTCCGGTAGAAAAAATACCTATGATAACAATATTCGTTACTGCTTACACAGTTGTAAACAGTAACGCCTAAGATCAGTAACTGGCAGTGGAAATAAATTATAACTAGTTACAACGGTTACTTGTTGATACCGGTAAAATAATACTAGTTATAGAAAATAACGCTCATCTCTAATAATACGTTTAATCTACATGTCGGTAATATGACTACAAGATTCGTTTAGTTTCTAAACTAAATCACATAATCCATGATTTCTGTTTAAGCGCAGGTAGATTTCAAAGTTCACCCAGTACTACCGTAAGCTAAATATTAAATGCATTAAGAGGGGACCGGAGTCAGCCCAACCGCTCACGGCTCTGATCTCCAGTTTAACATGGGGCGGGTATAGTTTATATTTTTCTCACCGAGAACCAGCACGTTCAGTAAAAAATCGTAACAGACAAATAATTTGTTACTATCTTACGTATCAGCCTATAAAAAATTGTTTACTGAAAGTTTTGTTTTATAATTTTTATTTTAAGAAATTCAATATCTATTTCTCCATAAGACTTCAACGTTTTTATAGCAAAACTAATTCTGTTGTAAAAATTGTATTTTAAGATAAGTATGTTTTAAATTTAAACCTACATCAACTAAAGTATTGTGACGTTAAAATAGTCGTCTAATATTTCAGTTACATTCAATAGAAGTATTTTAATTCGTCGTTTCAAAATACCTCTGCAATTAGAGTTTACAAAGTACATGGATCGGCAGCCGTAGTAGTTCATCGATGTCCCGCCAGGTTTCACTAGCGTCGCTCACCGGCAAGGAAGATTGCAAACTTCTTAAGCTGGATTTACACATGTAGTACTGTGCGCGTACTGTACCGCTACTGTGTCGCGACTGTCTTCGACCGTCTTCGACCGTCTCGATTTACACATATGGTACTGTGCTCATACCGAACTGTTGTCGACCGTAGTACTCTTCCGTTCGTTGACGGGAAACGTAGTGTCTATCATCGATCAAGAAGAAGAGAACGTAATTGTTGCCTGCTGCTTATATGAAGTACCTAATTCACTGCTGATCTCTGTCCATAAATTAATTGTCTCTTATAAGTTATTGCCATAGTCTCTATGACGAACAAGTAAAATTAATTTCTCTTAATTCATTTCAAAATTTAGCAGGTTGTCACAAATAAACAGAATAATAAATAAACAAATAACGCATAAAATTAAATTTATAAAGTAATTAAAGTAATATAGCACAAACATTAAATGAAATGTTGATTTGTAGCCGAATATCCCCACCCCCGTTTCTGATCTGCTTCTTAGAACGGTCTACGGCAGTCTATGGCAGTTTACAGCAGTCTCGGTCGATCTAGACCAGTCTAGACTGTGGGGTACTGTGCGCCGACCGTGTCGGACTGTCATCTGTCATGACCTTGAAGAATCGTTTTGGAAGCAGTCGAAGGGAGTACAGTCTGAGCACGGTACGCGCACAGTCCTACATGTGTAAATTGAAAACAGTCTGTCTATATAATTCAAATGGGTTAGACCATTTTTTATTTGAAACAGTCACGACACGGTAGCGGTACAGTACGCGCACGGTATGCGCACAGTACTACATGTGTAAATCCAGCTTTACAATATCGGTATCATTCTTATTTTTATCAAAAGTTTGTGGTTTAGTTACTCAATACGACCCTTGAATAAAAGTCGCGGGTAACAGCTAGTATAACATATTTAGGAATAAGATCATTGAATTCGTACAGTAATTGGATATAAAAAATCAAATAAACTAAAACTGTAAATTTAATAATAGTTTTTTGTAGCAATTACTAAGAGCCCACGAACCAGAGTGCTTATAAACTTTGACCTGTGTGCACTATTTTCATCATACATTTGTTATGCTCTATATGAGTAGGCCAAGTAATGTGTTTTGCTACTGGATTGTTTGTATTTAGTTTTCAGAAATAGCTATCAATACGGTTTTAACCTAAAACCAAAAAAATGTAAAAACTGCCCGTATAAATATTCATGAAATAAAATTGGCATTTCATAATTTTTTAATAGTAATGACAACACTTTCTGTCATGTAAAACAAACAGCATTAAAATCATCAAGGTTGATTTTCAGAAATCTATCAATAGGATTTTAACATAAAAGCCAAAAAACTCAAAAAGTACCCTTTTAAATATGCCCATGAAATGAAATTGACCCTTCATAATTTTTTGATAATAATGACAACATTTTCTGTCTTTTAAAACAAACAACTCTAAAATCGGCCAGGTAGATCTTCAGAAATAGCTATCAATAGGATTTAAACATAAAAGCGAACACAACTAAAAAAGTGCCATTTTAAATGTGCCCATGAAATAAAATTGACATTTCATATTTTTTTGATAATAATTACAACATTTTCTGTAAATTAAAACAATCAGCACTAAAATCAGCCAAGTAGATCTTCAGAAATAGCTATCAATAGGATTTAAACATAAAAGAAAAAACTCAAAAAGTGCCCTTTTAAATGTGCCCATGAAATAAAATTGACGTTTCATATTTTTTTGATAATAATGACAAAATTTTCTGTAAATTAAAACAAACAGCACTAAAATCAGCCCGGTAGATCTTCAGAAATAGCTATCAATAGGATTTAAACATAAAAGCCAAAAAACTAAAAAAGTGCCCTTTTAAATGTGCCCATGAAATAAAATTGACATTTCA
>JAGFPH010000432.1:25779-40897 GCA_018207615.1 Philaenus spumarius | reverse complement strand
TTGGTAGGATCCAATCGGTTAAGCCGTTCAAAAGTTATAAGCAGGTCACATACTTACATACACACACACACACACCCCCCCACATACACACACACACACACACACACACACATACTTACAGACAGGGTGACACCCTCTCGGGAGTGGTCAGGGAAGATTCCTAGGACATCAAAACGTCGAGATGTGATGAATACTCGATTTTCGAAAAACGGGGTGAAACCAATAACTTCCCGATTTTAGAAAATTTTCAATAAATAAAATAAACAAAAATTTTAATGTATGTTTATTAAATTTATTTTACCTGCCTTAACGGCAACATACATGCAATAATTTTAGGTTAGGCCTAGAATCTAGAGTTAAAATTACTTTCTAGGCCTAATCGTTAAGACAGGTAGGCCTAGCCTAAAATAAATTAAACATACACACAATAATTTTAGGTTATGCCTAGTCTGATGAACGAACATTTTATGTTTATTGAATGTATTTACAATGAATGGGCATTTAACTGAGTTTACCATCTTAGCTTTGATGTTATAATTAATTCTACACCTGTTATCATAGTAACATTAAAAGTATGGAAACAGTAAATATTTGTATAAAAAACAATCTAATAATAAACGGCAATTGAAAGATTAAAATAATGTGTGTATGTTGCCGTTAAGGCTGTGAATGAATTAAAGAAAAGGATGAAATTTATATTTAGTTTATAAAAGTTCATTATTCTTATTTTTGTAAAACTAAAAAAATATACATAAAGAGTAGCGTGATATAGACGACATTTGAAGTATTTCATATACCCCTCCCCGTTTTCCACTCCCCCAATAGTGCCCCGTTTTCAAACTCCAGAATTCTGAATTGTGTTGCTTTTTCATACAAATCAGCTGTTTTATCTGAGTGAACAACAGTAATTTGACAATTTTTAACATTTAAAATCAATATTTTACTATATCCTGTCTTAGTGTACTTTTACATAGTGGTATAAAATCTTAATGCTTTAGCTAGCATAGTTTAGCTAACATGTTGATTACGAATCAGTGAGTCAGCCAGTCAGGACTTCTTCTTTTATATATACAGATTTAAATAGGCCCAATTATTATACTGAACTGACTACATAATCAATTATAATTTAAAATTATAACCTCTAGTATTTTAAATCGTCTTAGTAGTCGTATCTATAAAATTGTTTCTCCATAAATTTTGACGATCTTTTGTTTTTGCGCAAGCGTGTAATTATTCCAGTCGCAAAGCGCCCATTAAATTCGGTCACGTGACCACTGAAGCTCAGGACTAAATTGTTAATTATAGAGAACAAACTAGGCCTACGTGCACTCGATGAGGTTAGGGTAACTAACCTAACCTATACCAATGAATACAGAATACTTTAAGAAGCACAGGCTCCATGTTATAAATTCTATGCAAAAAAAAAATAGTTAAGCGACCCACCATCGGGCTGCGCTGAAGTCGCCAAATCTACAGAAACCTGCTTATTACTTCAAGAAACATCCACTAGAGAGTAGCGCAGTCGTATGAGACAGGCCCCCCTCCCCGTCTGCGTCAACCATACAATAAAATTTGACTTCGGCCTTCTTGTAACTTTAACTTTTTACATCCCTTTATAAAACTGTCTTGACAATTATTGTGCAATAGTATAACCAACAACGCTACTGAGGCGCTTAAAACTGTGCGTGTCCCAGATACAAACCTTATAACCTAACACACACTATACCTAATTTATTGACAACAAAATATTATTTTAGTTCTTGTTACAATAACTTAGCCTCTAGGTGTTCAAATAAATCACTATTTATGACACTTATTCTAATTTATTTACACGTACAAGACACCTGAACATTGTACATGAAATTTTAACTAGTGGTAAAACGACCAATAACGTGTTGACTTTTAAAAAATTGTTTTAAATTACATAATAAATCCTATACTACAAACATTAAATACATGATAAAAGTATTATAAGTAGTGTTGTACATTTTAAGACAATTGTATATAATATAATAATGGCTTTTTTTTTTTTTTTATAAACTGTGATCAAAATAAATATGATATTTATATTATATCTGAAATTTATTAAACAATAGTAGATATCATATTTTATTTTGATCACACTATCGAAAAAAAACCCCTACACGGAATTTACCTAAACTGGGCGATCAGTTGTTGGTTGTGTTCGTTCCTACATATTGTAAAGAATTCCTGGTAGATTTGTTTCTTTTAATTATTAGATTACTTTCTTTTATTTGCAGTTGCATTATTACTTTCATTTGACTATTTTTCTATTGGCAAACCGTTGCCGACAACTCACTAACAAAACGCCAAACACTGCCGGGCCAAATACTAAAAACACACTCAACGATAAAATAATGTGGCTATTTTACTTTAATCGCTTCAGCGGGCCTACAATAACCTTTCTGAACAACAATCAAACGAAAATAGTTCATTTCTCTTAGTATGGCATCAGTTAGAAAGTGGAGGGGGAGGGAATAGTATACAATTAAAAATAAGGGTAACATTTATTTATTTCCCATGAGTAACATGGGATAACACAATGTCCATAGGTTTACGTAAGACTGTGTATGCAGGTTTGTTGCTTCGGGGTATTTTATGTGAATTAATAGATCATTTCCAAATGAAAATGTGTACTAAGATTTATCAATACAGTATATATGTTCACAAATAAGCAAGATATAAAATTTTACAAATTCTCCATAATAATAACATTGGGGCCCATTATGCAGGTTTGCTGCAACAAGGAACACAAAAAATGGATTTTATGTAAATATCTATATAACTCAACTAGGTGACTCCACATACCAAGTTTTATTAATTTATGTTCATAATTAAGGGAGACGTAACATTTTACTTTTTCGCCATAAGAATAACATCAGAGCTGAGTTTGCAAGTTTGGTGCTACAAGAAAACACAATAAGAATAAGTATATAATAATTAAGTAATAAATTAATAAATAATTTTAAATAAGAATAGTTGTCTGCTTTGTTTTCAATAATTTACTTTTTTACTCAGCTGTTATATTGAATTCGGTTGCAAAGAGGGAACACATGGCATTATAAATTAAATAGTCAAACAAGATTAAAAATGGGCAAAACGTAATAAAAACAAAGTACTAATAATAACATAATTTAATTGAATTGCTTATTCTAAACTATATTAACAGCTAAACACATAGCTGGTGTCAAACAACGAGTAACTAGGAAACAGTTTAAGAAAGGGTCCGTTGTTGACAGGGGTAGTGAGTGAAAGTTGCAAATGTTTCTTTTGCGTGGAGGAAGTGAGAGAGAAATATTTTGTGTACAGTCCGGATCAAAAGGGTCTGGTACAGTCAAGCTTTGCTGCTAGCGCTCCTGTTGGTGAGTCGCCCAACTATTGTCTTCGAGTCGCTGAAAAGCGTAGACTTTTTCCCTATACCCCTGTGCTTCTTAAAGTATTCTGTATCCATTGCTAGATCTCTCGCCTTATTGCGGACAGTCGCTTTCTGAGGATAGATGACGTGTCCGTGACGTCATGAAGTATAAACGTTACATTCACATCCCCTCTCCTCACTGCCACTGCATAAACGTATGATAGACAAGAGACGGGTACGCATGTTCCTATTCACTTGGGGATTCACTTCCTTATTTTACATTCTCACTATACTATAGTATAGAGAAAATATAGTGATCGCAAAAAAAAATCGATGTTGAGTTTTCTGTGGAAATATCCGTTTTGGGACCTCCTGAGTCCAAAAAAGTGGTTTTTACAAAATGTCTGTCTGTATGTCTGTATGTATGTATGTTTGTCTGTTTTTTTGTTTGTATGTATGTATGTATGTATTCAAAGCTAGAGCGAAAACTATTCCATCGATTTCAAACAAATTTGTAACATACATGTCAAGTAGGCCTGTATAGATATGCACGAAAAACGGTTTTGAAAAAAATTGAAAAACAACCCCATTTTGGCAAAAAAACCCCCAAAAAATCAGTTATTATTATTTTATAAAACATCGGCTCTAACGATTTTGATAAAATTTGGCTTATTTGTAGCCTTTAATGTACCCTACCTTATGCAAAAAACAGCATCTTTCTAAAAATTCTCGTTTAGCTAATAATAATAATAATAATGACTGATTTTTGGGGTTTTTTGGCAATAAAGGGGGTTCTTTTACAAAAAATTTCAAAACCTTTTTTGGTGCATCTATACAGGCCTAATTGACGTGTTTGGTGCAAAACTTGTTCGAAATCGATCGAATAGTTTTATCTCTAGCTAATAATAATAATATTGATTAGTTAATCTCCTAGTTTAAAATCACTCTCCTACCCCTCCTACAATAATGAAGTCACAGTGAATCTGTTTATAATTTAAATATGTTTGTGAGAAAGTATGTGCCAGTTTCTGGTACCGTTTATTTATTCTGAACATCCCGCAGTTACGATCAAAAACGTAGAAACAATGTCATGGCTTTCGGTATTGAATGTTCTTTATCCTTATAATTTTTCTTATACAAATTAATGTAACTACTGTATTGAAATAAACTGTAGTCTACCAGAAACTGGCACAGACCCTCACAAATTCACCTTTTCAATAATATTAAAACGTTTACAATAGCTTAGAGCCAAAATACAACTGATGAAATAAACAACAAGGGACTTTTAACAGTTGTTTATAAAATTTAATTTCAAAAGAAATTAAAACTTAACCGAAATTTATACTGAAATATTCAATTGTAATATAGTTTCAGATCATTTCTAAATCATAGCTTTGAGGTTATGATTAATCCTACAGTGTTTGTTAAAAAATTTGTTTCCCAATTTCACAATTTAATTTTAAAATAAAACCAAATAAACTCAAAAAAGTCCTTATAAATAAAACAATGAAATAAAAATGACAATTCTAAAAATTTTTTATAATAGATCTAATGACATTTACTTTCACTTAAAACAAACCTCACGAAAATCGGTTACATAGGTTTCCAGAAATAGGTATCACTAGGGTTTTAATCTAGAACCAAAAAATCCCAAAACGTGTCCTTTTAAGAATAAGGGCGAAGTACAAATTACTTTTCATAACTTTTTAAATAATAATAACAATATTCTCTTTTTAATTTCAAATAAACAGAACTAAAACAGAACAGAACTAGAGGTGTTTTATACGTAGCACTAATATATACAAGTTCGTGTTGCCACTCAGAAACTTGACCGGATTTTGTAGAGGATATACTATAGTTCAGTCAATACGTTCATCCATAGATACAAAAGGAAGTTCTGATTTTTTGGAATGTTGTATGTATAGAGGCACTATTTAAAATTTCAAGTTTTCGACCTCGTTGGTGCTCCGCGCGCGCCACCGGCGACGAAAAAACCCACATTTTTTTATCTAGTTCTAGTTTTTTCTCATTTTTAGCATGAAGAACTGGTTTGAAAAAAAATCATTCAGTCCTTTTTTAAAAAGTAAATTTACCACAATTTAAAATAAAAATCATCTTTCTGGGTATAATACTTTTTGAGTTACAGTCATTCAAATTGTAAGTAAATTTTCATATTTCTCTTTTATTTAAAACTATTTTATAAAAGTTAATGTCAAAACATAAATTCTGAAATTTAAAAAAGTTTTCTGTTATGCTACAACTGATGTTTAAAAACAATTCAAACTTAACACCGTTTCACACGCGGCCATATTGTATGTAACTTGATCACACGCAAAGGCGGCTCTGCCAACATCATTTTGTATTTTTTATCATGTTTCGTAAAATTTTATGATATTGATTTATTTTTTTCATTTTTGATAAGAAATATATACATATACAGGTGTCCCCAAACTCTCTTGGACCCCTTTTGTGGATATGTTCCTGGGATCCAGACAAACATATTTCACTAAATAAACATGGGTCAACAGTGCTTATTTTTTCGTCTGTCTGTCTGTATGTGTTTTTTACAATATCAACTCCTATAAAAGCGAGTATACGTACGAGCGTACGTGGAGTAACATTTAAAGAAAAAATAATATAACTTAATAATATAACAGCTGATTTCACCCATCATCTGCAATACGCAAACAAAACCTAGCGTAGATTATACTTAGGGGTTATGTTTACAACTTCAATCAATAATATAGCCTGTAATATTAATAACTTCTAAATCATTTAATCTATCAATATGAAATAAAAGGCAATTAAAAGATAATATTTTTATCTTTTTTTAAATATATATAACTAGCTGAATACCCGTGCTTCGCTACGGGGAATTGTTTTGCATCACTATGTTACATAATTGTAATATTTCTCCCTCATTTTCTTTCATCTTTTATTTCACGCAAGTGAATTATTACATGTATTTTCAATTAGTTTGGTATGTTTTGTTCATTGGCTGCCCGTCAATTATTGTCTTCATCAAGGTATGTTTGCTGAATAATTTAAATCAATTAAAAATAAAGAATTCAGAGTGAAGAGCGTCTTCTTTTTCAACCGCTAAATCTACAGACTGGTAAATCACAGTCTTGATCACAGCTGGATGTTGCAGATTGAACAGATACGACTTTAATATGCGCATGAATAGATTGGGATAGATTTGATCAGCTTTACACTTTTAAATATTTCCTTAAAATTAATAAATGCCAAATTTCCGATCTCTAGCTTTAAGGAAAGAAAACCAATTAATATTTATAGTTTTTAGGGGTTGTTATCACATTTTCACCCCTTAGCAGCACGTAACAAAATGTAAAAATGGTTTAGGCCTACTTTTTAGAAATAAATGTACAAAATTTCAGCTTTCTAGCTTTAAGGAAAGTACAACAAACAAAATTTATTTTTTTAGGGGTTGTTTCAACTCTTAAAGGCCAAATATTTAAAAATTATTTCTTAGTGCCTCTCTATTGCCTATGGGTATATGTGTACCAAATTTCACGTTCCTCAACGTTATTTAATTCATATTTATAGTTTTAGGGGTTGTCACTACTTTTGAACCATTTAGCAGAACGTTTATCTTATATGCGTCTTGTAAGAAATTAATGTACAAAATTTCATCTCTCTAACTTTCAGGAAAGTATAAAAATTTATATTATTGTTTTAGGGGTAGTTACTACATTTCCACCTCTTAGCAGAACGTGACAAAAAGTAGAACTGGTTTACTTTTTACATTTGATTTTAAGAAATAAATGTACAAAATTTCAGCAAGAAAAGGAAACAAACAATATGTATAGTTTTAGAGGTTGTTTCAACCCTTTTAAGGCCATATATTTTAAAATCCTTTCTTAGTGCCCCTCTAGAACCTGTGAGCAATAATGTGTACACAATTTCACGTTCCTAAGCCATATGGTTTTTGAGATAAAAAACAAACAATATCTCAAAAAGGCGAAATATTTCAAAATTCTTTCTTAGTGCAAATCTAAGGCCTTATAAAGCAATATAAAGCACTTTTAAATATGAATCCTACTGACTTATTTCTTTGTGCTTAGTCAGAAATAAATGCGGTTCATTGCACTTTATAATTATTAACACATACATAAATTTAAAACCCTCTGTTACACAGTTTACTGTTTTTCAGGTAGTATCTAAAAAGGTTTATTAATTTTAAACAAAAGAATGTTAATACAGCAATATATTTTTTTTTTAAATCACAAACATAAAAATATGTTCCTTATTTAATGTTTTTAAATGTTCAAACACACTCCCAATTTTTAATTACCAAATGTCTAGATTTTTTTTGATAAAACATTTTTATATAACATTTCAACATCAATTTCTCTCTCTTTTAAGATATTGGCTAAGGCCTGGCCGTTGAGTCGGGAATCCGGGGTTGTGCTCCTCAGTTACGTCTTCAAACGTCTTAAAACTGAAAAGCTCCTCTCTGCCGTTGCAGTGGTTACTGGCTCATAGCTCCAATACAATGGTAAATTTATTTGAATTCGAACTAGGACCAAAACCTACTTTTATAATACCGGTACATAATAATTATTAATTACTTCGGCTCGCATTACAATGAAATCATGCGGTAATTTTGTGTGTGTCTCTTTTCCTGTATACACGATAATTAAAATTTTTTTTATTTATTTATTGCTTCTAAACAAAATTAAATACAGTTGTATTTTCTTCCTTTTCTATTTCTACATAATTCTAAATATGACAATAATATTAGCTAACTAACAAGAATTATAAAACAACTACAACAGAATGTAACAAAATAAAATACATATATATAAATTAATTAACCAATTCTTTCAAGAAAGAAAATACTTAGCCTAGAGAAAATGCCATATAGGGCCCCTAAGGCTATCCGCCTGCTTAGGGGTTCCATTACAAAAATTATAAACAAAAAATTTCCATTTAAAACAGAATTCAGTGCGGCTGCAGTAACAATACATTTAAATTCCCATTTCCCAAAAGAAAATTTTAATCACTTTTTTTTAATCAAATTATATTAATATTAAGATATACAACCAAGTAGGCCTACCTTGAGTGCAAGATCTCTACCATCACACATGCCCCTTTCATCCGGATACATTTAAAACCTTCACGAAACAATAATTTATCCTAACAAATTGAAAATGGAATATAATACAGCCACAATTTCCGCTTCAAAGGGTATTACAATATTAAAAGAAAAGTGACGCACATATACAAAAAAATGTCAACAGCAGACCAAGAAATGTATTACTCCTACAAAGCGGTTACTGCGGGATGTACAATAACTCTTCTACATCCTTGCAAACCAGCAGCAAACCCCTTACACCTCTAAGAAATGTTCTCGGACTCTTCAAGCATTTGTCTTGAGGTAATTTTGTTATACACCATGGAGCCAAAAAATTAAATGTTCTTATAAATAAAGTTTTGGTAGGTTTTGGCACTCGATGATTATTTTTCCTAAGTATTTTTCTATAATTGCTAACAGAGCATGGAGAATTTCAGCTTCTCAAATAGAAAATTTTCAAAACTTTATATATAAACATACTTCCCAGAGGAAGAACGCCGAGACCAAGAAAGCAAGGGCATAAAGGTTCACATTTATATTTTTTCAAAATGAGTCTAACAAAAAACTTCTGCAGCACCTCAATTTGCTTCAAAGATGTCTTGAAAGTCCCCCTCCCAACACACAATCCCATAATCCAATCTACTATGCACAAGTGCAAAGTATAAAGAATTGGAGAATTATAAGCACTCACAGACGTCGTAGAAAACTTCTGATGGTACCAAAATCTTCGTATTTTATTGCGGAGAGTGAAAAGTTTTTGAACTTTCTAGCATGAGTCGCAGTGGTCAATTTTTTGGGTCAAAAGTTTGAAATTATTGGGACAAAATTATGAAAACACAGTGTGGGGTATCGTTTTATATGTTTTTGGGTAAGGGAAAGCTGATTTTGAGAGTTTAAAATTCGTAGCGCGTCGGGGTCACGTCTTTTGGTCAAAATTTTTAAAATATTGTATCAACATTTTGAAAGTTCTGTGTGGAGTATCGTTTCATATGTATTTGGGTACGGGAAAACCAATTTTTGAGAGTTAAAAATTTTGAGATAGTTTCAATTCATGCGTTCTGTCCGGAAGAGCCGAAATCTCGAAAAAGTGTTCTATCTTTTCACTAGTTTTACCGTTTAAATTATACGGTAAATTGAAAAGTAACAAAACCCGTCCACTTAAAGTAATGTAGGCCAAACTACTGCACACAAATTTATTAATTTTCAGTTTTTCTAAAATTGTTTTATATTTTCCGTGAGCCTGTTTTATCTAGTGTAAGTTTAGGGGCCCAAGGGGGGGGGAGGCTTAAGCCCGTTAGCCCAAATGGTAGATCCGCCACTGAGATTCATCGCTTCAGATGTCACTACTATATTCAAAAAAGCTTAACTTGCATCAAGGTAGCAAACAAGGAAAAAGGAATAAAAGGTTTCAAAACAAAAGGATCTAACCAGTTAATCCAGGAATTTTTAGTTTGGAAGACTTCTTGGTTGCAGATGTTAGAGCTATTTATGAAATGTAGGAGGGCAAAACTAAAGAATTACAACCGGCATTAGAAGAAACTATCCCAACCTCAACTGCAGTTAATTAAAACGAGAAGATTTCTATATTTCTGTTGACATTTTCACTATTAAATGTGTTAAAACTATTATTTTGCCGCCATGGTAGTTTTTTTATAAACGTGTTTTCTACGTAAAGATGTAATTTTTAAATATTGTTACCAAGGGGATTCAAAAGACAAAAGATTATATTTTATGTAGCATGAGTTTATTTTTGTCATCAGTTTTCATGACTTTGTGTAATTCGACACCAAACCTTTAGTGATCGCCATTTCCCCGGTACTATCCCCTATAAGTGTTCCCTAACATAGATTTTAAACTGCACGAAAAGGTTAAAAATTTTCCTTGTATGAAGTTTGTTAAAGGACATATAAGAGATACCAAGTGTTACATTTGTTTATGAAATACTAAACACTTGGTAAAATTACCAGCCTGTAGCCTACATAAAACCAGTCTTACTTTTGAACGACGCTAAAAAAACCTCAATTTTCCAATGTACACTTTTCACCTCAGTAGAATACCAATCTATAAAATTTAATTTAAATCTAACAGAAGGTTATTTAGGAGTTAAGTGGCAAAACATTACTCGGAATTCACGGAATTCACCTTACTACACGTGCATAAAACATAGAGCGGATGTTGGCCGGGTTGCGTCAACTGGCTATTGTGCCCGGTGAGTCACCCAATGTTTGTAGAAAAGACGCCCTTCTCCACCCCCCCTCCGTCCGTTACGGGTAGCTTACCTGATTCCCGCGCGCACAGCTAAAGTCCTCGATCTGTACTTCTGTGATTACGAACAAAATTAAAAGCTATAAATGAACAGGATGGGGTGTTATTTAATTACAGTTATGAAATTAATAATAGTAATTCTGTAGAGAAAGCTGAAAACTATGCAACCACCATAATGAAACCACACCAGCAGACAAAACCCAGGGTAAAAGCGAATTCAGCTGGATTTTATAATAGGAAACATAATAGAATTTTGCTCAAGAGACATTTAATAAAAATGAATTAATATTTGCAAATCTGGAGGGTTTTACTATGAAAGCAAGTTATTCATGACAGTGTCGTGTTCGGAACTGTAGTTTATATGCGCACATGTATAGACTTTAAGGAACTAGATATATATAAATGTTGTATTGAACAACATTTTGAATTTACTGGTGTTATTGTATTGTAAATAAGTTTAAGACTATTGTTGTTCACTGTATAGATCATCTGATTCATGAACTGACGACACTTTCTTTCAGAATTAGGAAGATTATTGATGCATGTATCTCAATGGGATACAGTAAAATCTTTATTGTATTGGGGGTGACTTAAATTATTCTGATTTTGGTATTAGTACTGTATACGAGAGATCTCTGTAACACGACCAACGATGTAAATACGACTTATATTATGTACAGCGAGTGTTTGCAGTAAATCGCTACCTAAGACGGGTGACAGGGAAAGACATGAAAAATTAAAACCTCTTAATAAATGTTTTATTAAGTCACATGAGTATACATTTAAAATTTAACTAAAAACACGCATTCAAAGTCTAAATTTGAAGCTTCAAAATGGCCACAGAACAAAGCGATTTACTGCAAACACTCGCTGAACGTAAGGCATGTCCAACGAACTATACTACAACTATACTACTGGAACGCTCGCTGCCCATAAGACTAGTGTTGTGTTTTCCGAGCGCATACAAATGTGTGTGGCGGGAAGTATCCGGGGCGCGCGGGCGATGTAATTGGGCAAGAACTCTGGACCTGGCGCGTGCGCGTTATACAATTTTCTGTCATTCTGCCTTTCACGTTTCGATCTCGCGGGAAAAGACATTATTCGCCACTCATCAATTCGTTTTTAAGGTCTGTCTAGGCTAACACAACTAGTGTTCTAATTAATTGTAGTGTTGTTTTTATTTTGTGGCAAATGGTTAAGAGCTGCGCTGCTTACAATTGTAGTTCAAGATGGACAGCGATATTTCTTTTCACAAGTAAGTACTCATTTTATTAAGCATGTTAAAGCTCATTTTGCAGTCCTTGAATAGTAATATTGAGACAGGGTTATAGTCTCTGTTATTGTAGGTTACCATTAACTTGCTAACAAATAAAGTAAAAGTGATTTTATTATTCTGTTAATTCAATTAATTCATTTTGAACTGAAATATCTAACAACAATGCATCTGGCTTGCCCTAATGTACAAGTACAGTATTTAAAAACTTTAAACCTAAGAGTGCCCAATTGTGGTTTTATTGGTGACCCGGCCATTTTGGCAGTTTTACAGAGTTGTTTTTAATAAATTGTTCATTGCCAGCTAAACGAAATCATTTCCCACCACCACTGAATGCGGAAACTTGGGAACTAACAGCACCCCAAACACCGGTACAACATCCGCAATACAATCTCCCACCAAAGTGCGCCTACGCCGGAAAGTTAAAGTCCTGCAGCAAAGGTTAAAAAGAATAGACTGTAAAATTAAGTCAATGAAAGATTTACTTTCAGTTTTGCGAAACAAATTAAAAGCTCCAGATACATTGATTGAAATATTAGAAAACAATTTTACTGGATTTCCTCTCGAGTTACTTCTAAATAATCTTAAAAACAAAGACAAAAGTAAATATAAAAATATATTTTCAGACAAAGTTAAAAAATTTGCATTAACACTCTACTTTTACTCGCCTAAAGCTTATAGATATTTAAGGGGTTCAAATTTAACATTACCAAGTCCAGCCACATTAAGGAAATGGATTTCCAAATTTAATTGTTGCCCAGGGTTTTTGGAAGAAATATTTATCTATTTGAAAAAGAATGCAAAAGAACAAAATCACTTACAAAATGTAAGTTTGGAATTCTTACAATTTAACAATGATAGTTTGTAACCATTTCAAAGGTAGTATTTTCAAAAGGCATGTAGGTAACGATGAATTTACAGGAAGCCATGAGTTATTTTTGATTAAATCTGTTACCCAATTATTTTTTAAATAATTTCACACCATATTGCAAAACAGAAAACTTTGGACATGACAAAAAAATCAAACTTAGGAATAAGACACAAATTGAGCAAAGTAATTTTATTTTCTAACATGTAAATATTATCATGTCTTGTTTTTACGTCTATGTATTATATCTTTAATAAACTACAATACAAAATTGGTTGTATTATTTTCATTATTATTACCTTGTACGTCGTTTCTAGTCTGTACTTGTACGGATATTGATACTTGTACACTGATATTATGAAAATTACCAAGGCATAATCTTAATTTATAATAATGTAATGTTCTTAATTATAAAAATCATTGGATAATAAACAGTTACCAACAATTACAAACAAAACTGCATTGTGAAATATAAATATATTGAAGAATTTACAGAGTTTTATACTGTTGGAACAGCGTTATTTTAATGTCTGCCGTGTGTGCGGGCGTGTTCTTGCCCACTTACGACGCCTTCAGACCACGGACGCAACCCCAGATTTCGGCTCGGGTTCTATAGCCCAGTGCGCGATCCATAAGTATATCGATGGGCATGTCATGTGTACAGCTTTCCGAGCGCACACAGCCACGTGTTGCTTGTTGCAGCGAGAGTGTCTTGCAGGCTGAATGGGCAAAAGCAGAAAACCGTGTAGTTGCTTTGTACGTTTATCACTACGTGGGTGGCCTAATTAAGGGAATGTGTTATTTAAACATATTGAGGAGCCTAATAAGTTACAAAAAGCTGAAGGATTGCATTTGTGCAATAAATTATTAGACAAACATGTATTTTACAAAAACAGAAAAATGAATTTAAAAATTGCTTCTCAGATCCTTAGCTCTAGCGTCGCAGACGCGATACAATGTATTGAATGAGTTTTTGTTCACCAACTGTCAAACTTATAAGAACTGTTGATAACATCTTTTATTAAATTAATAAAAGGGATCCCTTTCTTAAGGGCTACAAAGGTCCAATTATGTTAAAAAATACAGATAAGGACGAAGAGATGTTAAATGAAGCTGAAAACTATTTGTTAGAGATAGGAACTGCAGAACAGCTTTTGTCAGTACACGCCAGAAAAACATTTATGTTAAGCTTTTTATCTAATATTAAAAGTATTCGAATGTTGAGTGATAGGTTACTATCTTTAGATAGTTTTAAGTTATTGTTATTGTTATACGGGGTGTATTCTCCAGTGGCATTTACGGAAGGTGCGAGGCCGTAAATATCGATAAATAAATTTAGAGAACACGGCGCAATCACGCGAAAATGGCCATTAAGATTTAATTTATCAGAGGGAAAACTATACAACTAAAATTGTACACTCACAGCAAAAACAACAAACACATACGTAAATTTATCAAAATAAACTAGGTTTTGTCACAAAGAAATGCTGAAAAATTCTTTATTAAATTTATCCAGAAGTTTTATTAATTTTAATGAAGTTAAATGTTTGAGGTAATAACAATCAAATGTTAAAACAAACAATTAAATAACAAATAAAAGAAATTACAATAAACGAAATTACAAACAAATGTTGGCCATCTGAAACTTTATACCATGTGGGTAAAAAGAAGGTTAAATTGAATTTCTAGGTTTTGGTCCGAAATAGTGAATGCAATCCCATCCAAATAATAATTAGAAAACTAAATCTAAATATAATAAACTAAATCTGTAGTTTAATAATTTGCTTCATTGAATTGTTCCAATGAAAGTAAATGTCACAGTGCTGTTTGCAAAAACATAACTCTATATTTAAATAAACCTGGAGTGTTCCCCAACATGGTGTTAGGCTTCTACAAATGACACTGTTTTTTCATATTGGTGACCTCATTCTAGAACCAGCATAGCTGAGCAAAAACCAAGAAAGTTTGGATAAGCTGGCTTTAGTTTTAACCTATACAAATAGATCTTAGTTAGCCTCAATTGTAGGCTGTATAACTTGGCTAAACAATTAATTATGAAGAAAACACTAGACTTTTAGTTGTTGAAAATTACATAATTTGTTTTTTAAGAACAGTGTTTCTTATTTTTTTACAAAATAAGATATTTATAACAGTTTTGGTTAGCCTTAATTGTAGAAAATTTGACTTTTGTTTCTGTACAGTTTGGCAAAACAATTATGAAGAAAACACAAGACCTTT
>JAGFPH010000432.1:15480-25769 GCA_018207615.1 Philaenus spumarius | reverse complement strand
AAACATTGATACAGCTCAGTGAAACAATTATGAGGAAAACACAAGACTTTTAGTTTTTGAAATATAAAGGTTAATAATGAAATTATCTTTAGACATAGTTATGTTTGGTTTCGCATAAGGCATTTGTCTAAGCTAATTGTAATCTAATCAAAATGATTTTAAATAATTACAGGGTTTGAAAGGTGTACAATTTTAATAAGGTATGAATAAGATTTTAATAATCGTAATTGTTGCCTTAGCTATCAGAGGCTATTAACGTTCTCCAAATTAATCACAGGCATGCATTATTTCGTTCAGAGAGAATTTATTGGCCGCTGATTTCTGCAAATTAGCATTAATTTTAATTTCTTCATCGCTTTGTTATTTATCTGAACAGAATACTGTACTAATAAAGGGTCTGATGTAGTGGCGGCCATCTTTGATATTTAATTGAATTTTTATCATAAAATGGTTAACAAAGTCTCATTTTAACCACAATCACAATACGCATCCGACTGAGTTTTTAAATTGTTTTAAAATCCCGTTCATTCGTTATGAAGTTAACATTTTCGAAGTACCAAGTTTGAATTTTGATTACACAATAAAAAATGTGAATTATTAAAAGTAAATGGCAAGCCGGATCCGCAACTTTATAAACAATTTTGAGTTTTTTCTCTTTACTTTTAAGTAGGTATATATTTTGTATTATGTAAAGACAAAGTACAAACTTGGTACTTCAAAAATGTCAACTACGTGACAAATGAAAAAAATAATTATAGCGAAAAGCAATACGGATTCGTAATGTGACTGTGCTTAAGGCTGGGGCCACACGGTCCGGTTTCTCAGGATACCTAATATGACTGCAACTCGAAAAGTATTATCCTCAGGAAGATGATTTTTATTTTAAATTGTAGTAAATTTACTGTTCTTTAAAAAAGGATTGAATGATTTGTTTTGTCAAACCAGTCCTTCATACTAAAAATTAGAAAAAACTAGAACAAGGTAAAAATGTGGGGTTTTTCGTCGCCGGTGGCGCGCGCGGAGCACTTTCATATATTAGTGCTACGTATAAAACATCTCTACAGTAGCATTAACTGTTCAACATGCCTTCTTAAATTTATTGAAACACTTTTAATAACTTAAATGTCTATATTTGACCTATTTAGTGATTTTCTTAATACAAAACTATTGGTTTTGCTTATTTGAATTACCATTTTAGTTCATTTACCAATAAAAATGCTCTTTACTCATAAACCATCAACTATACGACTATAAACGTGATTATCTTTTTTAAAGCTCATATTTTATGGAGTATATTTTCGCTTTTTTCAATGTTCTATCTTGAACGGTTCACAAGTTATAAGCGTTTTAATAAACGGTGCCCCCGCCATATTCCCCCCTCCCCCGGCGATGTCGACCACGCTGGGGGGCGACAACATGGCTTTTCATGATCACTATAGTTCCTATAACAATAATCAGAAATAAAATTGCGTCAGGCTTTCCATGCATATTCAACCCCCTTCAGATCCTGGACTATTAGTAGGAACATAAAAACTTGTGTTTTCAAAACAAGAATTTGAAATTGATATATATTTTTATACAGTTCTATTTAGAATTAAATTACAAAACTTTCGTAAATTTTAAAAAAATTACAAAAAATGTTTACTAATTTTTATGTAGGCCTAAAGTTTAACTTTTTTCTTTCGTTACTTGAACAATTTTTGTTTCTTGAGCTAATAACTTTGTAATATAATTAATAAATTTTTTACTGGCACATATGAATTCTTTGAACCTTTCTCTACAAAAAAAGCTATGGAAGACTTTTGGATTGGTTTATAATTACTGGATCCCGCGAAACCGGACCGTGTGGCCCCAGCCTAAAATGAGACTTTGCAAACAGTTTTATGATAAAAAATAAACGAAATAAATGTTTTGAAATTTAAAATTGCTCTTATGGGATAAAATGCCATGATGGCCGCCATTACAGTAGGCCCTTAAGTATTTTTAGCGAGCAACTCATGAGAGACAAAATATTGAAGGTGGTCAATTTTGAAGTAAAGTTTTAAAACGGTGTGTACTGTTTGTTGCTTTTATGCTTTGACAAGTAGGCTAAATAACTTTTATACTTGGAATGTTTGCAACACATTTTTGTAAATATCTAATGACAAGGCCGTAGCCAAGAACACTTTTCGGGGGGGGGGGGGGATTTGAATTTAAAACCTTTTAACACGTTCACTGCTAAGGACGCACATTTGAGCTTGACACTGAACACTAGAGAAGCGGCCAACGCACAGTGTATGCACGCCAACCCCATATTGGGAGTATTTTCAATACACAATGCATTGCATGCTTCGCACGCCAACCCCCGTATTGGGAGTACTTTCAATACACAATGCATTGCGTGTTTTGTTAGAGTAAAGTATTTTTGTTGAACCTTCATAGTTTTCTTATTTTAGATAAGATCAAGCTCACAAGAGAGTAAGGCTGTAACCTACTGCATCCATGTGTATTGTACGTTGTAGTATCAAGTAAATCTAAATATTAGTATTCATGCATTGCACAATGATGTAAAATATGTTGCTGGATCCTCTGTTGTGTTGTCTGTTTTATAATTTAATTTGCACTTTTTTAATGCAGAATTAATTTTTACTACTAAATTTCGGGATTTTTACCCCCTCCCCCCCTCCGGCTTCGTCCTTGTCTGATGATGGTTACTTAGTTTTGCCGAAACCGGTAATCTGCGTGAATAAAATAAGAATTGTTTGGACGGAGAAAAATTAGTTAATTATTATAACAATTACATAACTTTAGTAAGTGTGTAAATATGGTTTACAGTCTAAGCTAGGTTACTTACCATCTGGTTATTGCAAGGGCAAGCGTCGCATGAGGGAGCGGGTGCTATTTTCTCCCGGATACCTTGCAAGTAAAATCCTGCCGTTGAAAGGACGCACCTGACAAAAAGAACGTTTTTTTAAGTATTTTAGAAAGCAAAGAGTACCGGTAGTTTATACAGACTCTCGATGGTCGAATTATTTATCTCGGGAAAGCCATTGTCGTCTGATGGTGTCGTAAAAGAGTGCTTTTTGTCTAATAGACTACCAATTTCTTTAAATAATACCAGGAGGAGGCGTGGGCGCTCATACCTATGGGCAGAGGGCCCCCCCCCCCTAGCTCCCAGGGAAAGGAAAATTTGTATATTATTAATTACATTTAGGTATTTTTCTTTAAAGAGATTATCACTAAAATTTGTTTCAAATGATATGTGCCATTTGATTTTACATATACTTATTTTATTTTTTACAAGAGTTCAAGCAAGAGCTGCTGGGTCACAACTTGGTGCGGCCTCTAGGAGTGTTATAGGTCTTTGTGTATTCACTGACGGTGTAAAGGTACAGACTCAATGCTGTGTGGGTTAATATTTCACCTAAACAGCCAAATTGGCTTCCCAAATTTTAAAAGTTTACTTGGGGAGGTCAAAAATATACCTGGACTCCTTCTGTCGAAGTAGGGGAGGGTACTCCTTAACACGTTCACTGCTACGCAAATTTCGTATTTCCTTTGCTAGGAGCACCTTTTATTTTTTTATATTTATAGTATAAATGAGTAAAAATTACTTTATTTTTTATTTTTGAACCTTTCTACGTAATAATAACTAATATTTTAAAGCGGACGCATGTGCGTCCTTAGCATATAGGTTTAAAATTGGAGTGCGAAATACGCAATGCATTGTGTATTTAAAATACTCCCAATACGGGGGTTGGCGTGCAATGCACTGTGCGTCGGCCTTTTCTCATAGTGTTCAGTGTCAAGCTCACATGTGCGTCCTTAGCAGTGAACGCGTTAAGCCCCACACCCCTGTCTAGCCCCCCCCCCTCTTGGGGGACACAGAGCGATACTCTCATTGTACCTTCATCGCTGTCTCAAATTTGGCAAGCCACAAACACTCAACTTGTGTCTGTAAGCAGTTATACGTTTTTAATAAAGGGTGTGCAATTAAACGCATCACGAAACAGTCCCACACAGCCCTATTCAATATAACTTATCTTTCATTTAATTTTGAAGATAATCTTTTGTAATTTGCCAAAATTATTCATGAACATCTAAATTAGTATTCGTAAGTAACAAACATTGTAAATTATACATTTTTATTAAAGATACTTGCTTATGAACAAGTCGAAAAACATGATATTCAGTCGAGTCACTTGATAGCAGTAAAACATCGGGTCAGTTGTGTTACCTACTGACTATACATTGGAGTTTTCTGCAAATTTAAATGTCGTACCACATGGCGAAAACTAATAATAAGACCGGCATTAGTAAAACCTAAAATAATGCCGAGCGCTTTACCAATGTGATATCGTAGACCAGCTTTTTTAAGGTTGGCTCCGCTCACTGGATTCTCGATGCTTTTACTCGATTGGTATTGCAAACCCTTGATATAGCTCACATGATTACATTGAACACAGGTAAATTATTGTCAATGAAAGCCAGAGCTATAGATCGATAGTTAGGTCTAATCTTAAACAATCGAGGCGACTTAAACGAAATGATTCGACCACGTAGCTAAATTGCTATGAAAGCCATAGTTCGTCAGATTTAGCAACACCTCTACGATGCGCTGGCGGGAGGGAAGAATTTAGGCTAGTGGGGACGCCATCGGCTGGAGGGGAAGGTACACCAAGTGCTTTCAGACCGAAGTGTTATGTTCAAAGCGTGGCAATAGACTGAGCCTCTATGACCCCCACCACACGAATTAACTCCGAGTCTACTGCGCATCTCGAGGTCAGGGCTCATGTTAGAAAGCTCTTTCCTTTGCACTGCTCCTACAATGTTTCCTAGCAATAAATTGAAACCCCTCCCACTCGACTTTATAATCACATAGGCTATATTTAAGTTTTGTGTTTAGTTTTGTTAATTTACTTTTTGATTGTACTAATTATTGAGAGTAAAATATTATTCTTATTAATACAGACAGGGATGGCAACAATATATCGATACTTTGTATCCCGTTATATCGATAATATTGATATCTATATATATATGTGTAAAAATATCGAAAACTTCGCGCTATTTTTGCGAATATTGACAATTAACCTTTAATCCGTAGTAATTCCTACCGCGTTATTTGTAGTTACAGTAAACAAGTTACGTGCCACTCTATGCCTGTGCCCTGTGAGCGAAATTGGCACTGTTGGCGTTGGCTGTGCTGTTGGCAGTCGGCAGTAATTTCTCCCCACCGACATTATTTCATTCTAATATTTATAAGTAGGCCTATTTCGTAATACAAAATTATTGTATTATCCGGATTGTATTGTCCGCTTCGAGGGATGACCGCGTTGTGTCGCGTTGAAGGCTGTTTGCCGACACGCAGCAGTTCGCCATCAGGGCATATTGTGCGCAAGCGTACTCGTTGCTCGATTGAAAATATTTTCTACCCACTCGAAGCAGAAAATATTTAGATAAACGACCGTAGAAGCAAATCACTTTGCAAAAAAATTTAAGTTTTTGATAAAATATAGGTATTTTATTATATTTATATAACATTCATTAACAATAAAATTTATGTTTAGCCTTCACTGTAAATTCATTATCCGGTTCTTTAAACTATTTTTTAGAAAATATGTTTTATTAAGAAATATGTAAAACATGGAAATTTTAGTTGTAAAATATATAAAATTTCATTCGATTTATCGAATACCGATATTTTCAATAGATATTTTTTAGGCATCGATACATGAACTTGCGATACATCAAAATCAAGATATATCGATATTTAAAAAAAATGTAGCGACACCCCTAAATATAGACTTGGTTACTTACCATTGCGGTGTTGTAGTTGCAGGAAGGGCACTGGCTCCAAGCTACCTAAACACAATAATGCACAGGTTTAATCAATGGTAAGTTTACTATATATTAGTCCAGTCAAATTAGGCGTTAAACGGTTTGAAATCCCAACGTTTTGAAACTATGAAGTATTGTTTGGGAAGGTCTAATAATGAACATATCAAAAGTCCTGATCGACAGGTGGTGAGCGGGGGGGAGGGGGAACAAAATATGTGACTTTTTGGTTTCTCGTAAATATCTCGGAAAATATTGGTTCTATCAAAAAAGTATTCATAATCAAAACTAAAGCGTATTAAATTAGCTACAAAAATAAACCTTATCATTTTTGAAGTGAAAACTTCTATGGCGACGTTGGGTATTTTTTTTTTTTTTTGTAGGGAAGTAAACCGCCGTTTCGCGTCACGTCACGTAACGCAACATTTTAGCTTAGACCGGTGTGTTGATTATGTATACCCTCTTATACATAATGTATAGTATATATGAAGAACAAGGACCGATGACAATGCAATATTAATTTTTGGGTGTAGTAAGTGAGCACTGATATATACAGGGTGATTCACGACGATTTACAAAAACTTTGGGAGCTCATTAATTTTGTTGGTTGTAATAAGTGAGCACTAATCATGGTCCCCAGACTAAAAAATAAAAAATAAATAATAGTTTAAAAACTAAAAAAATACGCATTAAAAACAAATCGAACTAAAAATTTTAAAATATTTGTAATTATTTTATTTATTTATTAACCAGGAAATAAAATGTTAATAAAATCCAGTAGTTAATCAATATTCATTTTACACGCTGTAAAATTCGCATAGAAGTTTTCACTTCTATTGTGTGGTCATATGCACACCAAATGTTTTCAGTAGAGCCAGTAGTTTACGAGATATTCGCGTTCAAAAATTTTAAAGTTTAATAGAAGGTAGACAAGCCCCTCAAACAACTGTTATGGATTGATTATATTAGTTTATTTACATTAGATATAGTACTAGTAAATTGGTTTATAATAATTAATTGTAGGCTATATAGTGATTATGTTAATTTATTTACGTAAGATCTATTTTTATTATAATGAGTAATCGTATACAATGATATACAGGGTGTTTCGTAACTCTTGTCACATATTTTCTGGGATTGTTCCTGGGTCCAAAGTGAACACAAATCACTGTTCATTTGTATAAAACCATTTCGGTTGTCCTACTGTGTCCAAAATGCGTTTTTTATTAACAAATTCATATCTAAAAAATTACTTAACGAAATAATACCAAATTTGTATTAGTATTACCTATATGGGAAAACATTTACGTTGACTTGACTTAAGTGTTAACAACTTGTTGGTGAAACTACTTGGTACTAGAGAAAACTTAGTGCATATTCAAATTTGTTTACAAATATTTTCATGGATTAATAAATATTTTAAGATTTTTTTTTTAAATCGGTACTTGTGCAAGTAAAACTGAAACTCCTTGACCAAGCATGGTCGCCATTTTCAGAATCTGCGTACAATTTCCAACAAGAGTGCCTTGAAATAATCGAGATGTACAAGTTTTAAACATTAAAAGTTATAACTAAAAGTTAAAATTTATAATTGTAAAACGATTAAGAAAATAAAAAGGTATAGGCCTAAATCTCTGTTATGTTATAACATTTTGGAACAGTTATAAGGTGTCAAATGCCGTTAAAAACTTTGCCGGTAAATAAGCTTTCAAATAATGCGATGCGACCTTCCGTTGAGAATTTAACGTAAAAAAGTTATCGAACAAACTAAGCTCTAAAGTGAAGTGTTTACGAGATATTTGCAAAAAGCCTGGAAAACACACAGTTTTTACCCCTCCCACCCCCAAGCCCGACGCTATTTCTGTGGAGACTTTTTACCACATTTAGAGCAAAGGGTAATGAACAACTTCCAACAATCGGACCTTTGTTTTTTTGGATTCCCAAGTTTGAGTATTTTTTGGTCTAATTTTACTGTACTAAAAGAGTAGGCACATACAGCCTGAATACGACAGACATGGTATGCTGAAATAAACACTGTACGATATTGTAGCATCAAATACACAAACTGATAAATTAAGATTCGATTATTCATGATTACAACAAAATTCAAATATCCTTCCACAAACATAGAATAAATGCGTCTCGGTAACTATTAGGTTATGAAGTAATAACCATGTGTTTTTCAAATCAGGAATATGCATTCTGTCAATGTGTTTTGCAATGGGAATGGGCAAGCCGCCATTCCAGAGTTCACCTGTGTTTACTTCATCATCATCAACGCTTCTTAAAAACTGGTTCATTGCAAATAATTATAAAGAGAATGACTTCAACAATAGTCGGTGTATTTGATGCTATTATACAGTACAGTGTTTATTTTAGCACGCCATGTTTGTCGTATCCAGGCGGGAATAAAGAAAGGTCGCAAATTTTTTTTAAAGCTTATTTACCAGAAAAGTTTTCAACGACTTTTGACACTTTCTAAGCTATACCATGAAAGAGATTTAAACCTTTTTATCTTCTTAATTTTTTTTACAACTAATTCTACGGACACGTTTTTATAAAACCTAGCCTATACTATAGACAGACTAGTAGTCATGAATGTTTGGTAAATAAGAATAGAAACAGTAAACAAAATGGAGGTCAATATTTAAGATTTTATTGTCTGGCGGCAGCGCAAAGTGAACTTTACGCCCGGAAGGTGATACAAAATTTGTATCGGCAGCTCGTGGCACCCTCTTGATCCGGCTCCCGGTGCAGCGGACCATGGACGTCGCTATGGGGGGGGGGGGGGGGCCCCCCCCCCCAATAATCTTAAAATCAAAAAAGTTGGGAAATTTTTGATTTTGAAAAAAGTTGGAATTCTGATTTTTGGGTTAAATTGCACGCAAAAACTCCAACTTTGGGTTTGGGTTTCTAAAGTTTTCGTTGTTAATTACCAACATTCACAAATAACAAGCAAGTTAAAATTTCCAACCCAAAAATATTGGCAAATCCAAATATTTCTGTACCAAATAAATACATTGTCTTCTTTTAAATTATGTTCTGGGAAACTTAGTTCCAACCCTTGTTATTGTGGCAACACTGGTTGCCAGACCAGTGTTGCCAGATTTGTTTTTTTCCCAAAATGATGAAATTTTTAAGTTTGCGGCAAATATTGGAGAAAAGAAAATGGCGGAGAAATTATGGGGAATGTTTTTCAATAATGTGTTGAACATGTTAAAATTCTTGTAAAAAATTTTAAACTCTTAAAGTAGGCCTACTCAGTAAAGCACCTGCAGTGTTAAAAACCCTACTTAGAGTCCATTTTTCAAAAAAAAATCTGAGGGTGAGCCTCCAGGTAAATCTTCACTGGGATTTATTCCACAGAATATAACCCAGAACCTCTTCTGCACTTTTGGAACCCCCACACAAAAGTTGGGAAATATGGTCCAAATTGTTGAGAAATTTTAGATTTTGCCCCCCCCCCCCCTAATTTGTTGTAGCAACGTCCCTGCAGCCGACCCACTTGCCCTGACGCCCACCTCTACGGTCGCTATACAGTAGGGTACCCTGTAAATAACCATGCGCAACGACGAGGGCCTCGACTTGGAATTGCTGTTTTACTAACATTTAACTTAAGTTCTAACGCACTATAAGGGCTTCGACTCACCTGCCCGGCAACTCCTACTATCAGAATCACCGTTATTACAATATTGCTGGAATACATTTTGACAAACTGAGTCGGCTCTCTGCGACACTATGTATATATAGCTTACAGTAATGCTGAATACAGTAATAACCGTTCTATCTAGCCTAGACGCTCGCTTCAAGGTCTGTTGGTGTTCACATAGTGTGAGGTCGTACATTCCTAGTCAAGTCCAGTTTAAGTAGTACGTGATTTTACGATCAATATAGTTCTGTTGTTATACGGACTACGAGTCCGGGTCTTCAGAAGTTCGTAAACATCGGTTACCTGTTTTGAAGTGGGTAGGCCTAAGCCATTGGCGGATGCAGGGGGGGGACTGTGCGGGCTGCAGCCTCCTCCTTTTTTATTATTGTATTTTTGTTTTGTTTAGTCGTCTAAGTGGCAGATTGAATAGTCTCAGACTACACAACTTGTATCAAATATTTCACCCAATAAATATTACCCAATCTCAAAACCGTATATTTACATATGCAATCCAGTAATCACCGTTGTAAAATTGTAATTATCTAAATCAACATATGCCGCGCGATAAAGCACAAGCAAATGACTCAAACCCATCACTTTTTAAAGGCACATGACAGTTAGACAGACTTGTTTTGAGAAGAAGATAAGGACACAATTGGATTCGTCAAGATTTGAACTTCCTACCACACTGTCTTCCAATCATTCGTCACTCTTATAGTTTCTCATACATACAGTTTTCTGTAAACCCTTGCAATTGTTCAGTTTTCAACCAATGAGATAGCACATTTTGCAATCGATGTATCTATTACAAATAGATATATTT
>JAGFPH010000432.1:0-11082 GCA_018207615.1 Philaenus spumarius | reverse complement strand
TATAATTAGAATAAAAAAAAAACTAGAGGACTTACCTAAACTGTTTAGTCACAGTATTTTGCCGATAACAGTATGATTAAAATATTTGTATAATTATAATATTTCGTCGTATTATCACTTTATATAATTAGAATAAAAAAAAACTAGAGGACTTACCTAAACTGTTTAATCACAGTATGTTGCCGATAACAGTATGATTATAATATTTGTATAATTATAATATTTCGTCGTATTATCACTTTATATAATTAGAATAAAAAAAAAACTAAAGGACTTACCTAAACTGTTTAGTTACAGTATTTTGCATGAGAACATTGCATGTATTTTGCATGCATATGCATTGTAAATTTGCTGAGTACGCAGGGGTACGGGCTAAAAATATTATCACTATTGGCTGTCAAACCCTCATCAAGATTTACCCCGGTCAAGCCGTGCAGACTACGACAACAAGACTGAGCCCACTCGCAACTGCACCACAGTCGTGTTGTCGTAGCCCTGCAAACCAGGTAAACCGATGACCCTTGGCAGTTTTATTGCACAGTCTTGTTGTCGCTTTACCCTTTTACTAAGGCATTTATAAAGATCTTTAAAATTACTCTTAACTACATATTTCTATATTTCATTATTAACGAATTTCCACAGGAAAGATGTGCTATTGCAGTGACCCTTATGGTTACACCTAAGGTCGGGATTAGTAAATGAGCACCGATCATGGTCCCCAGAACACATTTTGGAGTGTCATTAAAATTTGTATATAGGCTATATATATAGACCTATTATGTATAATATGTGTTCACACTCTAACGGCCACATTTTAAGTCCGATTTTGTCCAAATTTGGTACACACGTTGGTTGTCTAAGTCGCTCGTAACAGTTCGTCAGCCACAAATATCCAACAATCGTAAGAACGTTTTTTGACAGGAAGGATATATTTTTTGAGATTTTTCGTACTAGAATGAATTTCATTTAGGGTTAGTAAAAAAAAAATGTAGGATATTATTCAGCATATTTTGTTTTTTACACAAACTTATAGCTCGCTTGGTTCCCCCAAAATCGGTCAAAACGTAAAATACCATAAAACTACCCGGTTTAAATCCGCTTTGGCAATTTTACCGTGGGGTGCAAATTTGTTGAGCGCAGTTTATAATACGAGGCTGCAATGTCGATGTGCAAATGCAAAGCGAGTTTTTCCTCGAAGCAGCGCATGAGTAGGGTTGTTGCGATATCGGGAAGTTTCCGATATTCGATATTGATATCGATATCACGATATTATCGGCACAATTATCGATATCTGCAATATCAAATGATATCGATATTACTTTTTTTAACGTGTAAAATATAGACTTATAATATGGTAGGCCTAATTATTTACTTACAGCTGACCATAGGTTATGATGTATTTTGCTTGTATTCTGAAACTGCACGTCAAGCTAACTCTAAAACTCAGTCATTCACTCGGGAATCAAATATTATAGAAATTAGGAAAAAAGAAAACTCTGAACAATACAGTTTAAGTTCAGAAATATTGGTAATTGTTTACTTACGTATATGACTAGTAGTTATGTCAAATTTTGCTTATGTATCAAACTACACGTCAAACTCTAATACTAGCGGGAGGTATGTATGTCTATGTTCAGGACGATATATTGTAGACGGTATGTTACTCTATGATCAAGCATGTTTTAAGTTTATAAGGAAGGTTAAATACAAACATAGATATGTTTAGAAACTAAAAAACATTCTGTGATTGTATAGGTTAAGTAAGTACCTTGTGGATTTTATTTTTAGGAGTTGCAATTTTGTTGTACAAAAGAACGTAATTTTAAAGTATAGAAAAAATATCGAAATCCGATACTGACATTATTCTTCCGATATTGCGATAATATCGAATCTCTAATATCGATATAATATCGGCAATATCGAAACAAAAATAACGATATTTACTAATAACGATAGTACCTATCGATTATCCCTAACGCGTGAGCCGGAGGTGGAGGTTGAGGCGTAAACAAATTCTACTAATTTATTGGACCAATTTTCCAAATAGTTGGTTGAAACACTAAAACATATAAACTTAATTTTGTAAGTTTGCTTAACTCAAGTCAGCGGTGCAGCTGCGTGATCGAATTATTCTTATATATTGTTTTTCACCCCCCCCCTACAAAAAAAAAACACTCTCTTAAGGTAAGTACAGACCGGGCAACATGTTGATAGATGAAAACATATTTGTTAGATACAGTTACTTGTATCTGGATACATGTTGTTAACAGTGTTGCCCGTCCAAACTCAGGCCATATCGTGTTTCCTACAAAATGTAATACTATGCAATACATTATAAAAATAATAAATAGGCCTATGCCCAAATAACAATTTACCAAATTTTGAGAACGATTTGCTGATCTGCACATTTAGTCTTTTACACGATCTTATACCCCATCCGGTTCCCCCAGAATCGATCAAAACGTAAAATACCATAAAAGCTCCCGGTTCAAATACACGCGGGGGATTTTACCGTGGGGCAGCTTCCGATCCGAGGCCGACGGTGAGGATGCAAACTCGGGAACCGAAGCGAATCAGTTCATAATCCGAGGTCACATTGTCGAGATGCAAACTCCGCTGCGAGAGGAACTAAGTAGGACTTGCGAGAGCCACAGTGGCGGATCTACCATTTGGGCTAACGGGCTAAAGCCACCCCTCCTTGGTTTCCTAAACTTACACTAGATAAAACAGGCTCACGGAAAAAAAAAATATATATATATATGTATAACAATTTTAGAATAACTGAAAATGAATTAATTTTTGTGCTGTAGTTTGGCCTACATTACATTAAATGGACGTTTTGTTACTTTTCATTTTACCGTATAATTTAAACGGTAAAACTAATGAAAAGATGGAACACTTTTTCGAGACTTCGGCTCGTCCGAACAGAACACACGAATTTAAACTACGACTTTTGAACTCTCAAAATTGGGTTTCCCGTACCCAAAAACACATGAAACGTACCCCACACAGTATTTTTAAAAAGTTGACGCATTATTTTCAAAATTTTGACCAAGATACGTGACCCCGACGAGCTACGACTTTTAAACTCTCAAAATCAGTTTTCCCGTACCCAAAAACATATAAAATGATACCCTACCCCACACTGTGTTTTACCCAATAATTTCAAAATTTTGACCCATAAACGTGACCCCGACGCGCTACGACTCACGCTAGAAAGCTCAAAAGCTTTACAACTCTCCGCAATAAAATTACGTAGATTTTGGTACCATCAGAAGTTTTCTACGATGTCTGCGAGTGCTTACATCATTTATTATACGGGAAAACAGACACATTAAAAATTACCGCTTGATTTCAATACTTCGGCATTCTAATGCGAGCCGAAGTAATTCATAATTGTTATGTACCGGTTTTATAAAAGTAGGTTTTAGTCCTAATTCAAATAAATTAATAATTGTATTGGAGCTATGAGCCAGTAACCACTGCAACGGCAGAGAGGGGCTTTTCAGTTTTAAGACGTTTGAAGATGTTCCTGAGGAGCACAATAAATTTGTAATCAATTCAAAATCAATTTTACTGGTTTTATAATTTATAACCAATTTAGAGATCGGCACAAATCTCCAGCTGATTATGCTGGTCTAAACCGAGAAAACGCTATTTTCAATACTCACAGCTGATATTGAAAGTGGCTATTTTCGATACAGTGTGATGAAAAGGGTTTTTCGTAATAGCTTTGTTATGATTTTGGTAGTTCAATTTTACAAAAAAAGAGGTGGTATTTACCCCCCCCCCCTCCCCCCTTGCTCAATCCTAGATCCGCCGGGCTGGATGCTGAGGTACAAACAAATTCTACTAATATATTTCGTACACGCAAGTAGCTATTCATCGACTTAGTGAGTAGACCAATTTACCGAATGGTAGAAACCCTAAAACATAAAAACTTAATTTTTGAAATTCGTTTCAACTCACGTCAGCGGTTCTGCTGCGCGATCGAATTATTTTTCATTTCGATTGTTGTTTTAATCAATTAAATGTATTTAGACTGAACTGTGAGTTTATAAAAAGTTTAAAAGCATTCTTTGTATAAATCCATATTCTGACGGAGTACATTTCATTACAGCTATTTCTGTTTAGAAGATTATTCTTGATGTCGGGGGAGGGGGGGGGGGGATAAACAAATTTCACTTCAGTACCGCAGAGTCGAGGCCTCGTTGCCTGGGAGACCGTCTCCTTGTCCACTCCCAAAGTAATAACTCTCCCAACCACTCGTAGGGCCAAGGCTCTTGCTACCTAAACAACATACTACAGTCTCGTCCGGCGTTCCCATGTAAGCCTACGTCCTATTTCTGAATTGAGACAATTTCCGACTCAGTTCCCCATTTCAATTCCTGAAAAAATACTTTTCATCACTTTTCCATAAGAAATCAGAAGACAGGTTATTAAGCAGGTTATCAAATCGATGCACTCGGTTGTAGTTTTACATACTAGGGGTCGCCGGAATACTACCCCCCGGAAAACTACCCCCCCCCCCAAGCAGGTTCCTACGTCATTTTGACGTCAGAGATCGGGGGGGGCAGTTTTCCAGTCACGCACACTCAAGTTTCGATATAATTAGAATAAAAAAAAACTAGAGGACTAACCTCAACTGTTTAGTCACAGTATGTTGCCGATAACAGTATAATTGTAGGAACCTGCTTGGGGGGATAGTTTTCCGGGGGGTAGTATTCCGGCGACCCGCTTTTGCTAGGGCGGGGGTAGTATTCCAGTCGCGGACACGGCTCCCATATTGGTTAGTTGGCAGATTTCGTGACGTCACGTTTCACCTGAGGGGGTAGTTTTCCGGGGGGTAGTATTCCGCATCCCCAAAATGTAGGCTAAGTTAAGCCTTCTTGTAAAAGTTCAGTTTATAAAATTAGTTCGGATATCTATCAAATGAAAAGATACACTATTTTCCTGCCAACATCTAAACTTAACCATTTTGACGCTCAGACTCTGTCCATGTGGAAAGATTTCCTTTAATTTTAAAATTTTAAAATAATGTATTATTATTATTATTTTTTATTGACTAACAAATATTCACAAAAGCAAAAAAAAAAAATCTTTCAAAAAATAATGATAATATTTCTACCTAAAGTAATAATAAATTTAAATCTTAATCTTGCAGTGAACAAATATAGGGGTCTCCTAGGCATTTCCTGTTTGAGAATTCCTACTTCTAATTTGCAAACCGTCAACTGGGGTAACGTTGGCCCTTAAGGGTAACTTTGGCACAAATCTTGGAAAAAGATAGTTTGAAATACTGTTAGTTGCCAAATAGAGCTATCGACTTGGTTCTTGTGATAAACATTAAGAGCAACCTTTTCAAATAAACATTTTCTACATGTTTATTATTTTTGTAGAATGTTTAGTTTCATTTCATTTTATCCCAATCTCATTGTACAGTACCTACCTACATAAACCCATAATTATAATTGGGGTAACATTGTAAGAAATCATATTTGGACCGTTTATGACATTTTATTGGGTCAAGTTTACTCAAATTAAAGGCAAAATTGGCCCAAATTTTCAAAAAAATATGAAAAATAAAATAAATAAGTTCTGAGTTTTAAAAACCAGTCAATATTTTGAAATAGGCAGTCACAAAAAAACAAAAAAAAAATTAGGTGTGCTTAAGACCACACGTTGGAAGTGATAACTTCTATGACAGATTTATATTTTAATCAGTAGATGAGAATAAGGGTCAACAAAAATTACACAAGTCAATATATTGTCAAAAAAATATTATTTCATATTTTGAAATTGCATATAATTATAATATTATAATATAATAATTGTAATATTATTATAGTTATACAGTAATATTAATTTATTATAATTATATTAATATGCGAAAAATAGTGATCATTATAATGTAAGCAGTATTTATTTAGTGACTAATGATTTTGAGTGAGGTAGGCCTATTAGTTTATGCACTCTACATAGAATTCTAAGAATAATTTTAATTTATAATCCCTTTTAATTATTATAATTATCCCTTACATATTGAATTACAGTATTCTTAGAATTCTATGTAGAGTGCATTCACTAATACCTCACTCAAAATCATTAGTCACTAAATAAATACTGCTTGCATTATAATGATCACTATTTTTCGCATACTTAATATAATGTCGCATACGTAATGCATTATAATAATTATTATAATTATCCCTCACACATTGAATTCTTATAATTCTATGTAGAGTGCATACTCAAAATCATTAGTCACTAAATAAATACTGCTTACATTATAATGATCACTATTTTTCGGATACTTATTATTGTACCAATCTTACGAAGGATTAAATGGGGAACGGAAGCAATACTGGGCCACATAGATTGGTACTGTTCAAAACTTACCTTTAAAATTTAAATGTCACCAAAGGTATGAATGTTTCAGCTGTTTACTCACAAAGTATAAGGTACCTAAAGGTTAACTAAATAAACCATAGAACTAGAATGCATTTTAGGTTTATTAATAAAAGTTAAGTTAAATTTTATGCGCCCTTAGATAAAGTTTAGATAAATTATACGCCCTTAATACAAAAAAATTAGATTAAAAAAAGGAAATACATATATATTTATTTAAATTTGAAATCCCCTCCCCAAAAATCAAAAATCAAAACCCTCCCCTTTAATAAAGATTACAGATTTAATACAAAAGGTTAGACAAAATTACAAAATAACATGACATACCATGGATTTGATTAGGAAATTAACAAACATATGTCGTTGGCCAACTGTAAAGCTAAAAGTAAATAAAATAAATATAAATAAATGATTATGAGACGTCTCTCTATATATATATAAAAATATAAGAATTTCTAGTGTGTACAGCCCTGAGGGGCTATGGTCCGAAATATTGCTATAGCTGCACCGCCCAATTATTAAATACAAACATATCCTATATAGTATTCATACACAAAATTACTTTTTCAAAATACAGCCTGTTTAATATTTAACACAAAAATCAACTGCAGATCATTGATATTTCAAATTAATTTCTGTCTATAACTAGAACACTGTAGATACAAGAATTTTATTTTATTTAAAGTCCTGTTGAAAGGTAGGCCTTTTCAGTAAGGCGTAGCTGTGGTGTAGCTTATGGCATTGTATGGGTTAATTATCCCCTGAAGTTGAACCAGTGTAACTGCATAACACAAATAACAATCCTTTTTTAGAAAACTTGCAGCTAATTTAAATAAGCATAAAACAGATAGTTCTTTTTGAGTTAGCTGTTCTAAAATTTGTAGCAAAAGGTGACAAATTGCTACTTAAAGATTGTAAGAGTTAATACAACATGTATCATGTTGCATAAGAATGTTTCTACATGTTAACCAAACCACATGGCAACATAAAAATGTTCTTGTTTAGTTACATAAAATATATATCAGAAATATTATGCCTATAGCTCTTTAAAAGTTTTCAATATTCTGGTTATACTGCAGAAAACTACACAGTTACAGTTAATTAATACAGAACTGTTTAGGCTAGTTTTTTGTTTGAAATAGGTTAAGACTTTAGTAATACACAACATAGCATCAGCTTTAAAGTTTTTGTAGGCTGTAAGATTAGCATTTTAAAATTAGGCTGTAGTAAAAATGAAATACATAGGTCTTTTGTTAAATCGAACAAAATGAGTTTGAAACGTTATTCTTAAGCCAACGGTGGAACTAACCTTATTGAATTTTACAAGTGAACATTTCATAATTATCAAGGTAAAGCTAAAACATTCTTACCTGGTATTCACAAAATAAAGGCTTATAACAAAGGCATGTCAAATAGCCTTGCGCATAACTCGCGACAAAAAAAAAATATAAGGAATTAATCCACAACATAATTTAACTATATCAGCGACATAACAAAAGTGGACTTTCCTGTAGTGGAAGCGATGGCGGACTCTGTTCTCGAAAGTTCTAAAACGAAGCAAGGTTAACGGTCTAGAGAACAGCTGTCGTATAACTTGATAAGGAAAGGTACTAAAGCTGGATACCGTACGGAGTCGGTTCCTAGCGGAGAAAGGAGAAACTACTTGGAAAGTGTCGGTAAGGATAAATACAGAATGTAAAGTCGGAGACGTAAAGATTAAGAAAAAAAAATATAGGTGGCACTGAAGTCTAAAAACGTCACAACTCCCCCCGCGAACAACGGAGTTGGGGTAGAAACAAAAAAATTCCATGTCATAAGGACTATGGACAAATAATTTATATGGGGACTTTTCAAAAAGAGAAAAAAAAAATTGTGTTATCATCGCAAATAAACGAATTTAATTATTTAGAGACTCTACGACAAAATTAAAAAAAAATTCCCAACAAAAGTGTTAAAAAAAAAATTATAAGTCAAAAAAGCAAAGTGTACAAAAAAAAATTTTCATGAATGGGACGTGCGGCGATATAACTGACTCACATGCTAGGCTAGGATAAAAAAGACTGCAAAAGGTCGTCATGCGGGGATTGGACCACATGGTCCACATGCGCCTATAAAATTAGTGAAGGGACAGATCCACACCGGAACCCGAGGGTGTGCTCTTTCAAAAACGAGGGTACTCCTTACTAGTATGGACGAAGAATGCTACTGCGAGCCGTAACCAAACTAGAAAGAGTTTTAGGAGAATAGGACTCCCACCTTTCCATCACCTAACATGTTTGGCTAGAGTCGGTTATATTGCTTAAATGACCATTCAGAAGTAATGATCTTGAAGCAAGCACCCATATACTTGTTTTCAAAATCGGACTCTACTTGAAGTTAATAAATTTAAAAGGTGAATAATTTAAATTTGGAAAAGGTTGCTGAAGGCAAAAGTAAAAGGCTTATAAAAAAAGGTATATATATTTCAATTTACGTATCGATGCAAAATGCCTAAATGTTTTTCTGTATGAAATTAATTTCACGAAGATAACAGCCAAAAAAAAAATAAAAAAGTTTAGACAGTTTCGGAAAAGTGTAGTTTTTTATGTTTTTACACCAGATTATTATGCTACACTATCATAAAAACCATCAATAACTGGGGAATGTATTATTTTGTTAATTCTTTGAAGTAAGTTAATCAAATTATTGTTGATTTGCTAAGATGTATGTTTTTTTCATATCTAAGGAGCTTAATTTACTTTGATTAATAACTTTTGAATCATTGTGTTTTATGTAATACAACTCTCTCTAAGACAAGCAGGTCTGTAGAATGTTCATAATGCAATTGAGGTACCGGTATTGAATGTGCGCAGAATATGCTAGACATGTTATATATATAAGTGTAGCACATGCCTAGCATGAGTGTAGAATAAGTATACAGGTATATCACATTCAGATCATATGGTAGTCATATGTGTAGCATGTGAATAGAATATGCACAGTGCATATTCAGATCATGAATGTACCCGGAATATACTAGGCATCTTCTATATAAGTGTAGCATGTGCCCAGCAAGTGCATAGAATGTGTGTAGCTCATATTGAGGTAGTAAAATGTGCCCAACATATGTGTAGAATATGCAAAAATCATATTGAGATAGTGAATGTACCCAGAATATATGATGTAGGCATGTCCTAAAGAAGTGCAGCACATGCCTAGCATGTGCATAGAATGTAAGTGGCTCATATTGAAGTCATAAATCATGCCCAGGATATTCGGAGCATGTTCTGAGTACATTCTAGGAATATTCTCCGGGCATGTGCCAGGCACTTTGTGAGCGCAGACGTTCACTTTTCCTGAACACGTGCCAGGCATAATCTTGAATATTCAAGAATATACCTGGCACATTCCGCATATTCTTAAATAATGTACTGAGCACATGCTCAGCACACGATTGTGCTGTGTGGGTAAGCGAGGAAATTTTTGATTTCGGGGTTACAAACAAACATCCAGCGGGAAAGTTGTAGCCAATGAATTGATCTAAACTTTTAAATTCATTGATTTGTGATAAAATGATTACATCATTATGAAATCGTCTTTAAATGAGCGCGGTTTGGGAAAACTCATTACGATATCAGCACAGTTGCTGCTTATGGACAATTTTGTAGAAATATTTCTTCTGTGATTTTCTAGTTAACAAAGAATACCAATTTTTAATTATTAATTAAAACAACAGAACATTTTCTTGTATATTTTTGAAATGGCGATCATTTAAAATTGGTATTGTTAAATATCTAACTTGACATTTAACTGTGTAACTTACATTAGAACAATTGATGTGCCTATTTACAAATTGTATCTCTCTAGAAGCTTACCAGGATAAGTTGGATACGAATTGATTTGTAATCAGCGTCTCACAGTCTTTGAGTAAGTATGTTTAGATCACACTGGTTTTTAAAAATTGTGATTGCTTGAAAATCGTATTACACCACGTTCAAAAATGGTACCATAAGATTAAAATCATAATAACTTATCAGATAATAATATTATGTTTCTATTATACTATGTGGAGGTTTCTTTGTGTTAAACAGGCTCGATTCTTCCCAAGTTTTAGGAAATCGTTGAAGTGAAAGGTAATTATTTTTCATTTGTGCTCTGTGACATGGTACTTTTATAAAACCCTCTCAGCCTACTCTACATTTTTGGCAATGTAAGAAATTGAGCAACAATTACAGACATTAATTACACGTGAACTATTTCTAAATATTTCTTAGATAAATTTTTAAATATTTATAATTCCAAGATCTATATTTTTTGTGAGTTTTAGCATAAATTGCTAAAGAAATACGAGTTGTTTTTGGTATTTTTAACCGCATACTTAACTATATTGAAACTAATTTTTACGAACTTCATGAAAAATCAAGGAGAGATGTTTTCAGCTTTCAGTTAGGCCTAACTGCGCCTTTATATTTAAACAATAATTAATTGATAAGAGTAGAAGAGACAATGAATTGTTTACAAACAATAGAAAGTATTTAGTCTATGACAAAAGTTTTTACAGCAAATACAATGAACATTTATTACCGTGGTAATTCTTAAAATTTCGAACAATAACTTACTTTGTAATGTTATTAACATTTTTCTGGATTTCATACGACTCTAATTTGACTTGAACAAGTAGTAGCACTTCGGTAT
>JAGFPH010000431.1:567033-582767 GCA_018207615.1 Philaenus spumarius | reverse complement strand
AAAAAAGTTTTTATAAACATAGGCCCGAAAACGCTTCGTTTTCCAGATATCCGCCATTTAGTTTTTTGTACAAAATAAATCATATCTAGAGAACGGTTTTATTGAGCTCAAACTTGGTATGAAGTTTAACCTAACAATGGTATATATCAAGAAAAATAAGCGATTAAATCCAACCATGCATTTCAAAATGGCGTCTGTTTGAAAATTTCAAATCTAAATTACTCAAAAACCATACATTTTAAAAATTTCAAGGCACCTTTTTTGTAGCCATTTTGATTCCCTATCGGATGGTGTAACTGTCAAAACAATCGGATGAAGGATAATAGCTAAGTTAAAGATAATGACATCAAATGTGCATACAATATTGTAGTATTTACTGTGTTGGTATAGGATGCCGAGTTGAAAAAACCCATTATTACACATAACTTAACTATAATATAATAAGTTTGAGTACAATTTTCCGCCAATCCTAGCTTAACCCTTTTGTTTGAGTTTGTCGACGCGTTTCGGAGTTCCTCAATTCTCGAGACCTATTACAGTACTCAAACTGGCGGAAAATTGCACTCAAACTTATCATATTTATCCTAGCAGATATAATTTATATAATAATTTTAACTTAACTATTATTATCATTCATCCAATTGTTTTGACAGTTACAGAATTCGCTAGGGAATCAAAAAGAGCTAGAAAAATGTGTCTTGAAATTTTTGGATAAAATTTATGGTTTTTGAGTAATTTAGGTTTGAAATTTTCAAACAGCCGCCATTTTAAAATGCATGATTGGCTTTAATCGCTTATTTTTCTTAAGATAGATGATTGTTAGGTTAAACATCATGCCAAGTTTGAACTTAATCAGTCAAACCGTTCTCTAGATATGATTTATTTTGTAATAAAAATACCGGATATCTGGAAAACGAAACGTTTTCGGGCCTATGTTTATATGAACTTTTTTTTTCATTTTGACCCTTAGAACCATTTCCCGATGTTTGATAACGTAATTACTGGACACCCTTTATACACGATATTGCTATAGCTCATGCTTTTAATTTAGCATGAGCCTAAAGCCTAGATTAGATAAGTTTCTTTCTAATATTTTATACAATTTTATATTTCTAACATAAACCTAAAAAGCTATATTTATTTAACTCAATAAATGTTTAATATTAAGAAAAACTACACTTTTCAAGATTAATTATTTTTTATTCGAGAGGACGGCCCATCTCATACTTATGATAATAAGTACAACAGTCATTATTAAAACGTCAGCTACATATTGTTTGATAATATCAGCAAAGTTTGTTTTCTCAGTTGAAATTTAATTTTGTTAGCATACAGCTTTCTGACTTACAGTTTATGTATTTAAAACAATAATAGAAAACGTTTTGAGAGTAGCCTATGTACCAAATTCGATTAAACATTGACATTAAAATCGAACATAAGCCTGAAGACAGTAGGCCTACGTTTATCAAATAATACTTAAAACTACGGTTAAATAACTAGACTTAAGAACGAGGTCAAAGCATAAGTTCAATACTTAGGAGTGGGAAAAGACACCACAAAATAATAATAATAATAATAATAATGACATGAAATTAAAAACTTTAAACGACACATCTCGAAAAAGGTGGGAAAGCAATAGAAATACTACACAGGGTGTTTTTTTAGTAAGTAGACACCCTCTTTAATTTTCTTTGTATTGGATGAACCTGCAATGTGCAGCATTTATATTTTGAATGTGGGGGACACCTATTTGACTGCTGTTATCTAGTGTCCCCTTTCCAAAGGGGGCGAAAGAGGGTAAGTTAATATTTTCAAATGGTAAAGGGGGTCGAGTGACACCTCGTTTGAAAAATCTATTGAAAAGAAGATGAGCTGAGAAAATAAAGTTAATGAATTTACAGAAAAGTCGGATTAGTGATACCGCATTTGAAAGAAGATGATTGGCAACTGACTAGGCATTATTATTAAAAGCCTTCTTGGAGCTTTGACAAGGAAATACCTGAAATTGTTATCATTTAATCATTATCAGTAACAATAAACATGGGACTGTTATCTCTTTGGTTTTCCGAGTATAAGAGGAGAAAGTCCACCTGGAAACCACTCAGTCACTAGAAATACTTTGTTGATGTGTTTGTAACTTGTACTTCAGTTGCGCTTTATTTGCACATCATTAACGATGTTTAAAAAACCATTGTTAAAATGAAATTTACAATTGAAGAAAGAGTGGAGTTAATTTTATTATACGGGGAGAGCGGAAGATCAGCACGAGCAACTGCCAATCGTTTTAACGAATTACATCCTGAAAAAACAATCTGTCATCAGAGTGTATCGAAATTAGTAAGCAAGTTTCTTCAATCTGGAAGTGTTAAGGACGAGAAAAAGTCATCCTAAAGTTGATGAGTTAAACGAAATTGGAATTTTGGCTGAAATTACAAGAAATCTTATACAGTCAGGTAGAGGAATTGCTCGCAGAAACAACCTAAGCAGTAGTACAGTTTTCAAAACTCTTAAACGTTACAAGTTTCATCCTTACAAAGTCATCCTTGTACAAGAGTTAAGCGACGATGATTTTTACAGACGAATTTAATTTTGTGTAGTCGTATCACAAAAATAAACAATGGAACCATTTCTACACATTTTGTTCTCAGATGAAGTTAGTTTTATGTTAAATGGTACTGTGAACAGGCACAACATGCGGTATATGGGTCAGGAAAATCCGCATTGGTTTCGAGAAGAACACACACAACATCCTTTAAAACTGAATGTATGGGCTGGAATACTTGGGATCGCCATCATAGGACCCTTTTTCATCGGTTGTAATCTTACTGGTGAAAGATACTTGCAGCTTTTGCAAAATGAAGTTATCCCTGCTTTAGAAAGTTTGATTGAAAATCAGGTGGGCAATGATGGAACTATTTACAAAATGAAAGAATATTTTTCCAGCAAGATGGTACTCCGCCTCATTATTCATTAATAGTCCGTAATTTCTTAAATCAGCGATTCCCCGTACGTTGGATAGGTCGAAGGGTTCGATCGAGTGACCAGCCAGGTCACCTGATTTTAATCCATTGGATTTTTTTCTTTGGGGACACTTTAAGTCAGTTATTTATACCACTAAACTTAAATAACTGTTAATTTCGCTACAGGAGTTACAAGAAAGAATTCAAAATGAGTGTAGAAGAATCAGTCCTGAAACTGTGACTAAAGTAAGGGAAGAATTTGAAGCAAGACTTTATCATTGTATGGAATCAAATGAAGGCCATTTCGAGCAAATGATATAAATTTAAGTTACTTTATTTTGTATTTAATTATTTGTTTACTACTACATTTAACTAACTGTAATTTCTAACAATAATTATTATTTTGAGTGTAAAACTTGTTATTAAAACTAATACAAAATTGAAAAATTAGATATTACATTTAGAAAAATGTTTGTCATTATCAAAGCCTTTGCATCACACAGCTATCAGTAGCCTACCTTACATTACTCAAATCACGAAAACAAACAAGCATTTACACAAACATAGTTACCCTCTTTATAATATATGCTTAGCCTAAACTCAAGTAAGTGCCTAAAGTTTGCTGCATCGAAAGTCAAAACACATAAACTATTCTTAATAATAAAAATAGCCAAAGGAAGATAAATCACTTTTAGGATGATACGTTTCAGTGTCTTCAGACTCACAACACCCAAATCCTTTTTAAAATATCTTCAAGCGTCTGATAATTTAAAAAAGTAACGATTTAATGTTAAAACTTATTTTTCGAACCAGTCAATGTATTTGGAAGAAAGACAGAACTCTTCCTCGCCGTTTATGTATAATTTCGAAATGATAACATTGGAATTAAAAATGGAAAGTATGATTAAATCTCACAAAACTCAGCACGGATATTAAGAGTTACGGTTCTGAAAACTGAAAGAACGAAAGCTTATTCCATACACATACAACATGCAATACTTTCTAAATCAAAAACTATGATGTCATAAAGAAGAAAATATTAACCATAGTCGCTATTCTGGGTTTCAAAAGATTCTGTTTTGTTAAATCTATCAACTGGAAACTCGCAAGCGTAGTACAAGTTAACAAACGCTAATAGAACGTTAAATTAAAATAAACCAAACTAATTTAGATATATTTAGCAACAATATTCAAGTTTGAATAGGTTTAAGTAAAGTTGACACAACGTCATTTTGTGGTGAGGTTGTGTAACTATTTGCATGACGGCAGAAAACAAGCCGACGCGTCAATTTGGCTAGACTAGGCTCATTGTTATGCAACGAATAATAAAGGCTACATTATTGGGAGTGTTTACATAATTGTGCGTAAGGTATTCCTGTAAAACGAGCTCCGACTAGCCCAAGACCATTATCCTAATGTGCAAATTTGGGTTAATTATTTTGATAAGCGGCAAACAAAGTATGCCGCTCTAGGCAAAAAATCACGTTTGCCGTCCCTCCCCATCGCATAGGCATAAAAGATAAAACGTCTACCAACTATTAAGGGCAATTTTTAAATAAGATTTTAACGTCAGTTTTAAGTTTATCAGAAGCTCAACCAACCGAAATAATGCTAAAGGGGTTTCTTGTTTATTTTGATTTTATTTATTAGGCATAAAGCAAATATTTATATGCAACCTTTTGGTATTTTGTACGAATGCTATATTACAGCATACGAAAAATATAATAAAAGAAAGTACCCTTAAAGTTAAATGTAATTTGTAAATATTAGTAATATTGGTTACAGGTTTAAAATATTACTGTTACTAAGATATCATTACTATAGAAATAATTACTAGACTAATACATTGAAACCAAGACATCAATTATGGAATTGAATTGTTGCATTTTAAGTTTTTGAAGATAAAGGTAAAATGAGCTAAATCAATAATTTCCAATATGTTTAATAGAGACAAGATAGATTAAAGAATCGAAATAAACTCAACTCAAAACAATCAATAACAGAAATTAACCTAAAATTCAACTGAAATCAAACAAGTCTATTAATTAAAGTCTATTAATCTACCGGTATAACAAGTCTTTTAGCTTGTATTGTATTTTTGTAGCGCTTTTCTTCATGTCAGGTATTTATTTCACTTTGAACTAAAACGTTTAATTTTCTTGGCGTACGTTTTTAAAATGATTTTACAACTTTCATTGAGGTCAATCTTTTGGGCCAGATCTTGTTGAATAGATAATGTAGCAAGTCCAACAAGTAAGGCTCTGTTGTGTCATTGTTGACCGCATGTAAGTTTTTATTTGTTTCAACTTTGAGAAACTTCGTTCCCCCCACTGGCAACAAAGACAGGAAGCGTTAAACAAATTCTTAAGGCAATGGAAAAATTAGATAAACTAACAACAAGATTATTTTCGTAAGTGTAGTTCAAAATGTCTTCAGGTTTAGATTTATTTGAGATTCTTCTTACAAGTGCGCTTGTATTTCACAGCACCTTCAATGTCCTTTGAATCCTTGTTTGACAACGCTGATTCCAATTTCATGCAATCATTAAGCAAAGATTTCGATTAATTTCCTTCTTGAAACTTAGTCAATACTCCAAACACAGATGTTAATTCTTTTAGCTGCTTAAACCTCTCGTTAACTGAATTTATGGCTGAGTTATTTGTACTGTGATTATACGGAAGTAAAAATTTGGCGGCGCTCTAGGCGGTCGCCTAACTCGCCTAATAGGTTCGTCGGACCTGATAATCGGTAGTTTACTTTATATTTTGAATGCAAATTGAACAAAATCGGAAATAGCATTCTTTCCCTTTACCTTGTAAAATAAAAGTAAATTTATGAGAAAATGATGTTTGTATTGTAGTGAAATAAATAGAAACATTTTGTCACAAATAAGAAATACACTATTAAACGTTAAATTAGGAAATTGCAATACAAACTATTCTTTAACTTATTATTATGGTTAAACTGAATGATTTGGAAGATCTTTTGGGAACTGAATATTTATAATATCTAACATAAGTCTAACTGGAGTTGGAAAAGTGTATTACGTTTGAAACAAATAGAAACAAGCTGCTTGTCAAACTTAACTACTCCGTAGGATGTAGACAACCTCACTGTTACTGTCATAGACTTGGCAACATCTTAGTTATAACTAGAGTCGCATGAGCTGTAATGGATTGTGTTATCTCTGAGGTGTCACTAAAACTTTCATGTTATCGAAATTGATCTTGAGGAAAGGAAATCAAAATAAATATAAAAACAAATACATTATGTGTGTGTGTGTGGGGGGGGGGGGTGGTGTATGTGTGTGTGTGTGTGTGTGTGTGTGAGAGACAGTTAGGCTAAAAAAGAAGGGGAGTAGCGTAATGTATGTAAGCTACATGCAAGTAATCAGGCGCGAACCTGCGCTTCTAGGTTAGTGGTTCCAACTGTAATAAACCTAAACGACCGCGCTAACCATGTGCAACGCCGCTCCCCGATAAATGGAAACCGGTATATAATTCTGAGTACGTTATCTACATCCAATCAGCTGGATTAATTTAAATGCCAATTTTATTTATTCAAACAATGGTAATAAGTTTAAATTTTATCTTTTATTTTTTAAATTCATTTTAACTGTACAAAATTAATTATGCAGGCTGTAAACAATAAAATATTGTAAAATTAATTTCAACCGAACTTAACTGTATTCCAGACTCTAGAACAAGTTGTTATTATGCCACGGCGTTCTATACAAAGAGTAAAACTCGCGTCAGAAGTACAGTAGCCTCAATCTTGGAGTGTGTCTGAGAAGAGTAGGTAAAACTATAAGAAAGTGAGACGCAGCCCGTTTACGGAGTTGTAACTTTCTTAGTTAAATTAATTTGTGAACCTAATTTTCGTGGAATTAGTTGAACTGCCAAGGCAGGTTCGGGGAGAAATAGAAGGGATGACAAACCCATTAAGCCAGACACATTCCTAGTCTGAGGATACTGTATGTTGGATTGACCAAAGAAACGATTTGATTAACTTGTTCGACAGAGTAAAGAGTACAAATAGGCAGTCAACGCTGAAAATGTTGTAGAACATAAACGCTTTAAATTAATTTTACATTTAAATCAACAGCATATATTTCAATAAAGATTCAAAACATATTGCATAGTTGAGTTAATAACACTGGCATTCTTACTTGTTAAAAATATATTGGTAAGTTTGACAAAAATACAACTTTTCTTTAAAACAGTTACATTATATTCTGTACCAGACATGCTTTGAGATCGGCATATTATTGAGTCAATGATGTACAAAGTCTGTTTTACAAGAACATCATGATGAACGAGTTAAGACACGCACCCAAGACAAAGAACACTTCAAACGGTGAGATAAGATGAACCCCACTTTTGTTATATTATAAAGCTTTCGAAGAATTTACACAATTAGTTTTTACTCTGAACATAAAAAACCCCGTTAAAGCAGACAAAGCTAATAAAACATCGAAATGTTTCACAACAATCACTAAATACAAACGCATTGTCATATCCTCCCAGAGTCACAAAGTGTTTTCTTTTCCCGTGAAGTGTTACATTTTGTAAGCGAATTGTGACACAACGTAGGCATTATCTAGTAATTTCCAACATCTTTTAAGATTATCTACAGGTTTGTTAAACATTAAATTTGTATAAGAGATTATGTGAGATGTGCTTTAGTCCAACCTGAAGTGTTCACAAATTGTAACAATTGTGACAGGATGTTGAAGTTTCCACTCAGCTAAGCGATGCACAATGATTAGTTGTTATAAATTTTTCAGAAATTAATTGAGATGGGAATGTAATAAGTACGAAATGACGATTGTGTTAAGTGCTGAAAATATATTACAATTAGCTCAATTCACTACCTTTTTTTTATCATTTTTTTTTATTTATTCATCTAATATTTTATTAAATTAAGCAACTATTTTTGAAACGTCTGATTTGAAAGGTTTCATTAATTTAACCAAAACTAAATGGCACCTTCATCATACTAAACACACAATAAAATGTAATAAGGTTACATACAATAAGATGATGTAAATGTGAAGTGCATGTTATACGACTATAGATGCCATTTTATACGGCTTTAATAGAGTAAAACATTGAAATTGTTTATTAAAAGTAAAAAAGTATAATTTTTATAAACTTATATAAACCTAACTTTATATATATATATATATATATATATATATATAACGAAATTTATAAGAAAAATAAATATGTCTAAGAAAATATGTTCGATTAAAGAAAAATATATAGAGGGAGGTTGTGAAGACCCAGGGGGGGAGTGTTTGAAGGGTAAAATATTAACAAATAAACACATATCTGGAATTCACAAAATAACTAAAAAATCAACTAAATTAAATAAGATTGTTATTCTAAAATAATAATATATTAACTAAACGAAAATTGTAAGAAGATATTGGTATAAACTGAATTGATGGCAGACAGTTGTAAATACGAAATACAGTATCTCTAGTAGAAGTGACAATATTTTTGGCTGCAAAACTCGTATCAATATCTGCTATTATAATATTTAACTCTTAATTACATTTTAAAAATTGGTTATATAGACTAAGCCTCCGGTGGATAAGTATTCATAAAGCCTTCGTTGTTCCTGAACTATTTCTGAACCGTTCCTTTATTAGCTTTTATCTCAGTGTATTCTAGTAGCTTTCAATAGAAATAAAACACAATGGCGTCTCTTAAAATGATTATTAGATCCTTGGCAAGGTACAATAGACAGTGGATATTGCATGTTATACGGGTTTAAAGTATATTTAGTTCTGAGGATGTTTTCTATTAATTTTAATATTTATCGTACAATCATTAGAAGATCAATTTTACTGTAACTTATTTTTTTTAACATTAGTCTTATTTGCACATTTTTTAAAGTAAATTTAGAGCAAATTATTATTTTATGCTTAACGAATTGCTTATAGTCAGTCGACGGAGAGACTGTAGCAACGTTTTTGAACACATATTGTTAAGTATCATTGCAATCCATTAGTATATAAAAAGTAAAAATGCCAAAGAGTAAACAAATGATGAACTAATACAACCATAACGAATAAAAACTATCAAACTCATATTCTTTTAATAGTTTAGATAGCTAATACATAGAAATTGAATTCTCCGAACATAATGCGTATACATAAAGATATACTGAAACATTGGGAATTAATTTCACATAGAAGAGCAAAGAACAAATTTCGTACAAGAAAATGTTAGGTTCCCGTTTATCCGCATCCTGTATTTACATGATGACTGGAAATCGGATAATGGGTTCGAGTATTTAGTAAACGCATTATATATGTTAATTTTTACAAGAGCAAAAAAAAACAAACACATTGTTTTTATATTATTTTCAAAATGAAGGTTGCTAAACACGTTTAACACTAGATACTTCACAACCGAGGTTCCACAAAAAATGTACAAAATATTTTGGTTTTTAATGGCAAAGAAAATGTTTTCTCCTTAATATTCTCTTTTAGCTTTGTGTTGTCGGCAAAACACCATTTCTTGGCAGTTGTATACATCACCAGTAGGCATACTAGTCAAGAACCGAATGTTTTTATAACTTTGATTATTAATAAAAAATGTATGGTTACATTTACTAATTTTCATCACACATTAAAATATGACTCTTAAAAACTTTAAAATGGCAATTGGTTTTTGTGTTTCCTGTTTTAATACAAAAACGATAAAAGTTAAACGTTAAAGATAAACGTTTTCAACATAAAAATAATTTTTCATACAAACTTATATATTAATAAAATATTATAATGGGTTATAAACCTGAGTATTCAATTTTTGCTTATGAAAAGTTATACCACTATTGTTTGTATGATTTTGCTATTGCTGTATGTGATTTAACTTATAAAACTCTTCTCTGTCTTCTAATAAAACTATTAAAACATTTACTCAAGGAATTAATGTGTGTATTAGGTCACTTTATAATAATATCAATTTTGTTTTACCTGCATACGTATCCAATAACCTAAATATTATATTATTGACGAAACGTACGCTTACATAACTGCGTCACACCTCACTGGTAAACACCGCACAAGACTGAGTAAAGTTTACCCTCCCGTTGAAATATTCATGCTGACTACAGCACTAAAAACATATGATATATTAGGAACTGGAGTATGACTGGACGAAAGTAAATAATGGGAAGAGGTGAAATTAATCTCAGTAAACTGGTTGACCAAAACAAACTGTCAACAGAACAGTGGCAGTTAATGCGAAAAAAGAGAACTTCAATTTGAAATGGTGATGTATTAATTTAACTAAACGACACTTTATATCTGGCATAATTCAACAAAGGTGAAAGATAAAATCTGTTAATCTTGATGTCACTTGAGTAAAGCAAGTCGTCTACGCAACTGATTTCAGTCGACTTTGTTTTATTTCAATAATCATGAAACTAAGGCGAATGATATCATTTGGAATTTTATATTTTTGTGTCTTCTTTAATCATTATTTGAACCTGTTAAACAGTTGGGTTTTTGTTGCTTAATAAAATACAATTATATTTTAATTTGATAATCGGCAAAGTCTATTTTTCTACTAAATAACTTTGGGAAAGATTAGTTAGGGGGTGGGAAAGTTAGTGAATCACCTTCGGTTTTCTTGGACTAAATTTCTTAGTGTAAATGAAAGAAAATTAGTTACGTTTATTTAAAGGTTTTCCTTATTATCAATATGATGAAAAAAAGAAGAAAATAGAATAACTAACCAGATCAACATTTAAAACTGTTCGAAATTTGGAATAAAAAGAATGTTTATTACTTCTGACTTTGATAATGTAATATTTGTTTAACGATTGCAAACAAAATGCAATGTTGAGTTTAAAACATGCTGTACCTATATTATACATATGTTTTGTATATAGATGTTTTACAGGAGACGGCGAAGAAAGATTTAACTTCGATTCCACACTAAATGCAAGTAGTGACTCTGACCTAGTTTATAAAATTCCAATCACGTCTTGCAACAAATAAATCAAATGCAACATTCAACGATTGAAAAAACTTGGAATAACTTACATTCACATGTACTGAAGAAAAGAAACGAAAAGGCGGAAGGAATTTTAAATAGGGCTTATTTTCAACATTTTCATCTTGATGTAGCCTACTATTTATGGTCCAATTACAAATGTAGTTACGAAAGCTTAATGTATTAAGCATTAGTTAACTGCTTCTTCTAATCAAATTAACCAGAAGTTATTCTTAAAACAATAGATAAAACTGTTAAGAGATATTCTCGCCAGAAATGTATCTATTATTATTACCTCTTGCTCAAAAAAATTTTACTCCATTAAAAAAATCTAAAAAAATGTATCACAATATAAAATAAAATAAAAGTACTAATAAATAAATGAAGACTAAAATAAAATTTATTTGAAAAAAAGGTTCTTTTTCGTTTGCCTCATTATACTTATAAAAATTTTCTTCGTGTTACATTTTTACTTTTATATATTTACGAATATCCTAGTAATTCACTACCATCTTTGCTTGGCAAGTTAAGCAGCAATGACTTGCTTCGTTGCTAGACCAACAGCTAAAACATGTATTTCTGCTGAAAGAAAGTTCTGCTAAATATTAAGGATATTCGTTTTTGAACGGTTTTCTACAAGTTCCTATTCACTGACAGAGTTCCTACTTAGATGTTCTGTAGGTAATATGGCACCCTTTTAAATGGAACAAACTGCCTAAAATATCTAAGGAAGGTCGATATAGGTATAGCTAATCCAACTGAAGTAGCTAAGAAATCCTACTCTAAAGTGCGATTCAATTAGATTTTAAGTTGGTAATACTTTTCTTTATGAAAGATAAACAGCCGATATACGCCATTGTAACAGCTGATTAACTAATAACTGAGCATTTCTGTTAAGATCGTTCAAGGTATTGAAGCTGCCAAATAATGGATAGTGACGCGATTTCTTTGATTAATTATTAGAGAATCGTCAAGTTGGTGGACATTTTTCCAACATTATATACGCGACGAAGCGAATTTACAACTCAATAGGTATATAATAATTAAAAAAAAACACCATATTTCGGATCTGAAAATTGAACAGCCATTCATGAACGATTGATGCATTCACATTCACAAACAGTCTAGGTCACCGCACCGAAATCATTGGACAGTAACTTTTCGAAAATGCTCATGGTGCTGTTATCACAGATAATAATAATAAATCAAAATAAACAAATTGGAAACAATTGGACGACATCGATGACAAATAAATGTGATACAGTTGTTGCAAACAAAATGTCTATTTTGCTTTGACAATACAAATTTGCCACATAGTCCAGTCATTTAAGTCAAAAAAGAGGGTTAACCTCGGAATGAGGGATAATAAGTTGTAAACCTATATTTTGGCATTCTAAAAATTGACTCAAAAATCTCATAAAATCTCCTGTCCGAGTCTTAAGATATTCAAGGTCAAAGGTCACAAAACAAATATTAATAAATATTATGTATTAATTATTAAACAATGCAAATTAATCATAATTAGGGATTTTTTAAAGATTTATTAGCTTTATACTAAGTTTTGTTTACTGCGACTTACGGTTGACCTTGCATTATACTATGTATGGGCTCTACGCGCTCTATTTCAAAAACGGTTAACCGTATAAAAACATTTTTTGAACAAAATGTGTAGAGAATTTTATGCTCTAACATTTGTATAATAGATGCAATATCATTGAAACCATAGGAAGCGAGATATTTGCGAAAACCCGATTTTTTTGACATTTTACCTTAAATATCTTAATACGCTAACACGAGATTTTATGGGATTTTTCAGCCAACTTTTAGAATGCCAAAATAAAGGTTTATACGAGTTTACAGCTTATGATCTCTCATTCCGAGGTGAAACCCCTAGCATGACTGGACTAACAAGATCGTGTGATATAATGCAAATGGAATATTTTCATTGGGATTATTTGAAGCAGAATGTGTATGCCATGATCCTACAACAATTCAAACTCTGAAAGACAAGGTGATTAGAGCAGAGGATATACACCTGGTAGCTGTTTGGCCGATATCATTTATTATGATCAATGTCAATCTCTAAGCACAGTATGTAAATAAATATTTCAACAGTTTAGAAAAATAAATCATTTAAATTTCACATCTAAATTGTAAACTCACTATATTTAACAAAAATGGTCAAAATTAAGTAGTTTAGGAAAAGAAAATGTATCCACATGAAGTAGCTTACAAAGCCTGCAATAAGGAAAATACACCAACTGAAGTGTCTAAAGAAAACTGGTATAAGACAAGTTCTTTCAATGAATTAGTACTAAGGAATAAGTGTTGCTATCTATATTATCTACTGTTTACACGGCGATATAAGCTATATAATTAAATGATATGGATGGATGTTTGTGTAAGAGGTTTAAAATGTTCCTTTAAAAGGATTGAAAGAGATATCGAAAATATTTTCTTTCTTGACAATTGCATTACACCAATGATAAGTATCAATCCAACGTATTCCCGTGCATTCCTGTTCTATTCTAGTTATTTGCTTCCACTGCTTCGGCTTAATTAATGTATAACAACATTAAATTCTTCTGGTTAGTTTAATTAAATAAAACCTAAAGTGGATAAGAAGTTATTAAACTACATTTGCAAACATTTAGTAATTATAATGTCTGCAAACACAAGACTTGGCGGTTGAACAATATTGCAAAGCTCGGGATAAAATTAAAATTTGATTTATTATTTTAATAAATAATGGAGCTGGAATATTATTAGTCCAACGAATGACTAGACCGGTGGGAAACATTTCGCTTATGATAATATGTTTAACCTGGAATAATAATATATATGAATACATTTAATTTGATTGCAACTTTTGTTTATTGTACAATGTTATCAATACTACACTTATAATTAGGAGAACGCTGCAGTCTATTGTTGTTTCCCCGGTAAGATTATAAAACAATTGTCCTGACATAGTTATTAATTTATTAGTAAGATATTTTAGTGTTGGCAAATACTCTTGACATTTTTAGGGTTTCGTAGGCTTACTTTAAAAAGAAAACGGAACGTTCATTGGTTCATTTGATTGTCAGTCGGCCATATTCACATTCCTCAGGATCGGATAAAGGTATCAAGTTATAATTTTACTTATATAACTTGCTAACCCGTATATATTCAACAAATAAAAACTCAAGAAATATTTTAACAGCATTTTGGCACCCCAAAAATAAATAATTTATGCTGTGGTAGGGCTTTATTTTAGGTTATTTATGCTTGTTTAAAAGCATTATGATACAGGCTAGGTCTTTCAAAGTAGGCCTAATTTTTAAAATGGTGTTACTCTCCCCCCTATTTTTCACACACAGTTCTATTGCAAAATACGCTTTAAAAAACTAATTATAATAAGTTACTTATATTTTACAGAACACCAATCCAATCTTTGGTGGAAAATTTATGAAAATTTAAATCTAAATTATAACCAAATGTATTAATTTCTATCTTACATTAGTTTAATTTTTTTAAATTATTTTTGGTTGTAATAAATTAAAGACCAAGGGTATAAAAATTAACTTTAATTTACAATACCTAACTGTTGACTCGCATAATTATTGCGAAGTAGTAATATCAGCAAAACTTTAGTTAGTTGTAATTATTTGAAGTTGTTCAAGAAAAATTGTGAAGTGACAGTGCTGTAATTGGATTAGGATATAACTGTAATTCATGCCACCGTATACTTCAGCAATCTCGAGTTACGGGAAAATGAATTCCCTTAAACAAACCAGTTCCAATTAAAGACAAACAAGGTTTCACTTCCCGCTGAAGTACTTTGAGAATTTAATTTTATGTTACACAATAACAGTTTGGTCTTTGTTTATTCAAGACTTAGCGTTCAGAAAAACAAAGCCACGGATTAATAATATTTCTGTTTATTTATACTTAGAAAACTTTTCGAATTCCATGGATACATTTTTGTTACATAAAGTGTGTACTGTGGAAAAGAAACCATTGGAATTGTGTATGGAAACTATTAAAATGTAAACTGAATATGACCTTTTAAATCGTTTGACTTGTTTTTCTTAAATACCTATAATTGGAAGAGGGTTAGATTAAAAGTTTGGGTTCTGGAAAAAAAGTCTGCATAAAAAGGAATAATGTGTATAGAAGAAAATAAAAAAGATGGGTGATTTGAGAAGGTGCCTTCAATTGAGGTATTAAAATGTCAAAGAGTTCGAATAAATGGCATGGACATAGAACACGGATGGCTAGACGTTACAATCCGATAACAAAAGCTAAAAAATAATATCAAAAGCTTCCATGATATATTAAGCAGATATCATAAAGCGTAAAACAAGGTGTACAATATGGAGGATCGGGAGGTACACCCAACGTACTGGTATGAGAGAAGAAGCTGGCTTTTAGCAGATTTGAAGCTTTCACATCAGTTTCTAAGCTTTCACACCAGTTTCTATAAGCTTTCACAACAGTTTCTAAGCTTTCACACAAGTTTCTAACCTTTCACACCAGTTTCTAAGCTTCCATACAAGTTTCTAAGCTTTCACACAAGTTTCTAAGCTTTCACAAAAGTTTCTAAGCTTTCACATCAGTTTCTATAAGCTTTCACGCCAGTTTCTAAGCTTTCACACCAGTTTCTTTAAGCTTTCACACAAGTTTCTAAGATTTCACACCAGTTTCTATAAGCTAAGCTTTCACAAAGTTTATAAGCTTTCACACCAGTTTCTAAGCTTTCACACCAGTTTATATAAGC
>JAGFPH010000431.1:556061-567023 GCA_018207615.1 Philaenus spumarius | reverse complement strand
AGTTTATATAAGCTTTCACACCAGTTTCTAAGCTTTCATACAAGTTTTTTCTAAGCTTTCACACCAGTTTCTAAGCTTTCATACTTTGTCTTTGTAAACTCGTGTACTATAAAACTTATAAGAGGCGATGGGACGTGAAATGGTTGCTTTTATAATATCCTATCCAATATTTTTGTTATTTACAATAGTTATGACACTAGCCTATTATTATTTGACAAGAAAGGTATTATTAAAACATAATGCATTCAAATCAGATTAGTAGTTTAGGAGCTGGAACGACAACGAACCACGAGTACTTACATTATGACGTGCACTATGGTAACATTTAAATACTGTAAAGTTTATTACATTCATACTGTTGTAATACAACCAGAATATATAATATACTACATACAACATTTATGTACTGCTTACGTGGTATAAACATGATATACGAGCGGACATTATGCACACTATAGTCACAGCGTAAATCCTGTGTATTTATAATCTTAGTAACTTCCGTAGTTATAAAGTACTGTACTGGGAAACACAACATACGGCTTTAGGCACTGAAAGGCATAATTCACGGCAGATACATTAAATTATCGATGAATTGTTTTAAATATTTTACAAATAAAAATGTACATACACTCTTAGGGCATGTTTCACGGCACTGTTAAACTTACAGCTTATACGGCGGAGCTTATACTTACGGTGTTAATGCAAACATAGCTCCTAAACGTTGTAGCTTTAAAAGTACAGTAGATAAGATATTGACTTTAAATTTAGCATACGTGTATTTAAGTGACGTTTTACTAGCTTACAAAAACCTTTTATTTTGTATATTTTCAAAATTGCGGATGTTAAAGTTATCTAAATATAGACTATAGGAACATAAGAGTTACAAAAACAAAATATTGGTAGTTGTTTACAAAACTTGTTTCAAATTCTGATAAATTTTTATAATAGTAAATTAAAATTCTCACATTTCATAAAAATGCAACCATTTCAAAATGTTTACTACTGTACATATATTATTGAGTTACAATATATTCCTAGTTAACAAATAAACAGTTTGCATTTTTGTTTCAAGTGAAACTTGTTCTCAGATCTGCAATAATCTAAAATACGATGTAAAAATAATTCTATTGTAATAGAAAAACAATATTCTTTCTTTTAAAATAAGTAAAATGAATCCAGATGTTAAAAACACTAAGTTAAAAAGAAAACTTGCAAAATTACTTGTAGTAAATATTTAACTTAAGATCTGACAGTAATAATAGAATGTTCACACAATTCCATTACAGCTTTAAAAACTGAAATTTCGAAATTTTTTTCAGAATGTTGGTATTTTGGTTTCAGACAAAAGTTGCTTATTTAAGGTCGAAAGGGAACACTCAGGGTTAAAGAAAGCATCCCATGGGGCACACTTGCTAAGATTTTCAATTGTTTATTATATTGCTTGTGTTTCAAGCATTTTACGACAAAAGGTTAAACTCCCTCGAAATAAGTGCCTGTACGCTAAAAGCTAAGCGAGAACTTTAAAAATAATCTTTTTGAAGACTCGTAAAACGCAGTTTCCAAGCGGGAGCGGTAATACTCGAGAGCTTAGTAATTCGTTTTACAAATGTCAACGATTTTAAGTTTAAACTTAATACTTAATACTTAGAGTAGAGCCACAAACAATTTTAAGGGTCTGCTGCAGTGAAGGCCATCTTGGATTTTTATCCCGTAAGAGCAATGTTGAATTTAAGAACATAAAATTGTTTGCGCTGTCTCATTTTAACCAAAGTCACAAAACTGAACTGTAGGTGGAATAGGCGTCTATGGTAGTTTAGGTGTGAAATATTAAGAAAAAATATTACGAAAAGAATAACACCCAATTACACTGCGTACATATTAGTGTTTAGAAGAAAGAGGAGACAAGTTCTGGGACACGATGTATTCGTAATACAAAGGTTGGATTAGTACAAATTTGTGCATTTTACAAATTATTTGAAAAAGAATAAAAGTGTTTAAAAGTCGACCGATTATAAAAAAAATCAAACAAACTAATATCTACTTATTTCTTCTTGGACTCTCTAAACGCAGAATTTCTTGCTCGATTAAGAATTATTGTACTTTAATACTTGATAAATTAAGTTTTTTTTAAACAAGTATAGTTTTACCACTAGGGGTCAGGTGAGTATTCCGCAGAAAGTCAGGTCGATGTGCATCCGTCCTGAAATATAAGCGATCTTCTACTTAAATTAAAAAATATACACGATTGTATACTATAATAGAAAAATAAAGGCGACTGCTTACTGAAAAAATATAGGCATCTGGCATCTGCTTTAAGAATTAGTTACGCTTGGAGCAGATGCTACGCGTCTATCGTTGCATCGGGCTGGCTGGTGAGGAGATACTGACCCAGCTGAGCATGTCAGCTGATGCAATGGAGGTGATACATCAATGATTCAATGTTTTTTCATGAATCCGAGATTCCATAATTAGGTTTAATATATTTGTATGTATGCATTATACAGGTTGTTAATGCTGTCCTTCCAACCCACCTTAAATTTCATAAGAACTTAAATCATAAAAACTAATCAATTTTTGACTGCGCAACTTGATGGAATGACATGGTATGAAGCAACGTACAATTTTATGCTTGTTATTTAGTAATATTGTGTCCTTTAATATAAAAAGCTAACTTTCTGGGACATCTGAGGAAAACTTTAAAAAATCCAAACTTTGTTTCAATATAACGGCTGATGCTCTTCTCGGAAATCAGCTCAAACTAAGATTACTCATAACGGTATTCTACTTGAACGATTAAAACAGTTTCCAGCTTTCTACTATTAGTAGAACAATCTTTCCTGGCTAAATAATAGTGTTTAGCACATAGAAAATATGATGATACCTTAAATATGTGCAACATGAAACAGTATTGTTACACCCTTAATGTATTTATAGTAGGTGCCCTATTGTAAAGCAACCAAGCAAGCAATTAATAATGATTTCACAAAGCTTCGATGTGAACACGCCTTAAGCTGAAAGCTAATAAAGCAGCTGGAAGCAATAAGGGAGAACACACATGGATTAATAATGTAACCAGCTCTAACCCTTAGAGTCTGCATTCATAGTTCAGGTAAAGAATATTTTATGTTTGGGGAATTACCATGAATAGAAATGGGGTTGTGTATAGTAATAAACCTACTTACAACAACAATGTTAGCATTGAGTATTTGATACTTCTATTGTACTAGTAGCCCAGTCAACGAATGATTCTAGAAGGAAAGTCAATAAGCGGAAAGACCAACTATGGTACATTGTTTGGGGTACCTAGTAGTATAACATACTAAAAGTCCTTGAACCTAGAGGTGGCGGAAGAGGGGGGAGGGGGGTTAAAGGTACAATTTTTGGATTTTTGCCTATATCTCAGTAGGGGTTGGTTATAAAAAAATATATATCTATACAAAATTAAAGCTGACAAAATTCTCTACATTTTATATACCTATAGTATTTTTGCTATCTGTAACCTTTAATGAGATATACGCTTTCGAAAAGCGGTAATTTTCGAAAAGAACGTTTCTTCGCATTGGAATACTTTATTATTTGTTCCCCACGCGGTCTACCCTCGTGAGCTCTCTCCAGTTCTTACCTCGTTCGCAGAAAGTCAAATTATTGTGTATTTCGCCTCAGTATATTATTTTATTTTATTATTACTATTATGTCGCTATGTCGACGGAAAAATGTTCTGTTTCTCGCTTTAGTTGAGTTAGTTTATATAACGTCATACGTCCGTAGGAAGTCGAATTATTGTTTTTCGCCTTTATATTTTATTATATCCGATATATTTGATTGTAGTATATGCGGTATATTTTATTGTTATTATTATTACATCGCAATGTCGACTCAAACGTATTTTGTTTGTGACGAGAACTTGTACGAAAGTGGTGGGAAAGTGTCCTGTATGAGAGCAAAAGTAATAGCTTCACTGATAAGTGCCATTTTACAAAGAAATCTTATAAATCTTATAACGCATTATAGCCTACATTAGTTTTTTAACTCATATCTTAAGAAAATCAACTTCAGAAGACTTATATTGATTGAAGTTGTAAACATAACCCCAAATTATAATTTACGCTAGGTTTTGTTTAAGTATTACAGATGATGGGTGAAATCAGCTGTTATATTATATTGTTACTCACGTACGTACACTCGCTTTTATAGGAGTTTATTCAGGTTATGTTTAGTCCTACACTGTTGCTACAAAATTTGAAAGTTAAATTAGAAAGTCGTACTCAACTTGTAGATCATCTATACTTATAAAAGCCAAATACCATTGACTCATTGACTCATCACAGTTTCTCCAAAACCACGAGGCCTACAAACATGAAATTTGGCACTAATACTCTTTATAGGCTCTAGACGCGCACTAAGAAAGGGTTTCCTAAAATTCGAAATTTTAGGGGTGGTTTTGGGGGGTCAAAGTTACTAAATCACGATTTCTCAAAACCTACCGAACGGATTGGAATGAAATTTAGTAGGTAGCTTCCTATTGATCCCTAGGTGCTCGCTAAGAAAGGTTTAAAAAATTCGAAATTTTAGGGGGGTTTCGGGGGGTCAAAGTTACTAAAATAAAACCACCGAGCGGATTGGAATGAAATTTGGTAGGTAGCTTCCTCTAGGGCCTAGGTGCTCGCTGAGAAAGGTTTTAAAAAAGTTCGAAATTTTAGGAAGTTCGGGGGAACAAAGTTACTAAAAATCCACATAAGAAATACATAGTGTAATATATTTATTGATATTTTTCTGTTTGTTAATACATACATTTAACTTTGATTTGTCCATCCGTGCAAAGCCGAATCGGGTAGCTAGTAAGTCATAACCTACATCGTCGTACTCTGTATTTAGACCTCTTGTCTACAAACGTTACTTTTTAATTATACGTAACACGTTTTGTTCAGGTCTGACGTGTAACAAAATGAAATTAAGGGATATTTCCAAAAAAATATTACACAAGTAATATAAAAACAAATAATTAAGGATATATACTATGACTTAATAAATATTTGTTTTAGAACACAAATGGTAGGTTTAAAACACAATATGTGGATTTGAAAACAATAAATTTTCGAGCAAAAGGAAGGTAGACAATAGGGTGGGTAGTGTATTTACTTCAATATTATATGAGATTCCTTTAAGATTCCACGACTTAAAACTGCAGGAAACTATACAATAGACGAAAATCTTTAAAAGAAACCTCAATCACATTACTTAATTGTATATTTAAATAAAAACAGATTACTTACATAGACATTCTTAGTTACAAATCTAAACAAGTCTAAAAAATAAAACAGGAAAGTTAAATTGAAATGTATTCAGATGAAAGAAGGATATATTCATATTTACAAGTCGAACTGAAATGTATTCAGTAGAAGGGAAGGAAACATGCTCATATTGGAACGTAGAGATGGTTTACCAATTTGCTTTTCATTTAAAAGAGAAACAGAGATAAGTTTTTTATTATTTAGGAAGTTATTGCTACCTTAGGTTATCATCATATTTTTATTTTTATTGAAAAAATATGAGATCCAAGAAATCGTGGGTTAGTCCTCTGCAACATTTAATATTTTTTTAGGATAAACTGACATACTGTGTGTTTATACGTTTGTATCCTGCGAGGATGTAGATGGATCATTATGTTGGTCTCTAACTTAGCATTGGAATCATTGAAAGGAGAAAACAAATCCAATGCATTATTAGGATTTAAAACTATATAAGGTATGTTTAATAATAAATATATAAATATAACTCAAGCATTTAGCGTTCTGCGGAGCAATTTAGAATGCAACAAATTATACTTTCCGCTTATAAATATTGTACTTTTATAAACTATATTTTTTATACGGTGGAAAATGTAGCATATCTTAGTTCTAAAGTGTTGACAAAAGTTTGTCTTCATAAAAATACAAGAAAATGTGTGCAGACTTTCTTTCTAAGGTTTAAGGCAATGCACAAAACATGGGTTTGTGTACCATCGCAATAAAGGATTCTGATTGATGGATTGAACACACATTCTAAACTATTATAACAGTGAATTAAAACAAAATTATAATCAGTGGACTGTTTTTTTACACCTGAGGAGTGTTGCCAAGTCATATGGTAAGGGTCGTTTACACACTAACAAACTTGGCAATACTGAAGGCTTGTTATTGACGGGTTAGATATCTGTGCACACTGCACACTGCTTAAGACCTCGAGTAGGTTATAATAGTTAAAGATATTGGTGTCATCACGTTTAACAATACCTTTTTCCATGGCTTTACGGACCTACTGTTTCATTCTATTCTTGTCGGTCTAAGGTTTCCTGTGGCCGACTCTAAAATAAGGAGCAATACAACCTAAATCAACAACCGAAGTCTTGACAGAATTTTGAGATTTATTAGGTTTTTGAGTTTGCTTGTGGAATACAGGTTTGCAAATGTTTCTTTCGAGTTAGAAAAAAGAAATACATTATAATTCAGGCCTCTCTTCATAAGTGTCAAACTTATGAATAGAACAGAATAACACGTACGAAATTGTGATGGGCTTAAACTGTGATATATACACTAAGATACGAATATAAATATTTGATGTCTTATACAACATGTCTTGTCGTAGTGTCACACGTACGAGATCTAGAGATTGGTATAAGGAGTACAGGGACATATATACTGACAACACGCAACAAGGGTGGTATATCACGCAATGTTATTATCTGTTTACTGTTTCACATGTGCGTGACTCATTCACTGAGAAGAATTATTAAAGTAGATTATAATGTAATGAGCCACAAAAATGGAATAATAATTGCTGGTACGAAGTAGTGTATAACAATTAGTTTAGAACATTCAGAAAAAATGAAAAGTAGTTGAGGCTAAATAGTGCCTTAAAAGCAACTAGAAAGTATCAATAGCAGAAATAAGTGACATTTGTTTACGACTTTATAGAATATCTTGTTCTTTTATCAACACTTGCAAATTCCCAAAAAAGTTACAAATTAACAATAGCGTCAAAAAGGAAATAAAACATTTTATGCCAGAGTTGTACAGAAGTTTTTCAGTAGTTCTTCAAATAATCATAGTTAGAGTGGCTTCCAGGATACTTATACAAGTAAACCTATACTAACAACCATCTATCATTGTCACACGGCTAATCATGTAATTTGAAATAATTATAAGTTAAAATACCTGCCCAGTAGAAACTCATAACAATCGACAAGAATCTGTAGAAAATTGTTTGCCCAAGGAAATCGAACTCGACATCTTTTAGTTTCAGAGAAGGCATCTCAAGATTCTATACCAAACCAGAGACAAATAAAGTTGTCGAAATAGACAATTCCAAGCAAATTTACTTCCTAGTGTTTTATCGCCTTTTAGGAATAGGTTTTTTTGTAAAAAATAAAGTCAACTTAAAAACTTTATCCATTAAAAGTTATGATATCAAATCAAATAAGCTTAAAAGTAAGATATTTTTCTTTCGCATACAGTTTATTTCCGACTCAATGACAATTTTAAGGCTTGGTCTATATTTCAGGTTAAACGAACGTTACTTTTTACGATAGTGGTATTGACGTAGTAAAAATGTTATAAATACATTTTTATGTATACAAAGTCCACTGCAAATAGTGGTCTATTGACGTAGTCTATAGAGCCATTCAGTCGTCTTGCTATTTAGGTAATAAGAGTTACAAAGTAAACTGAAAGAAATCGGTACTTATAGCCTACAAATAAAACAAAACGTAATAATTTTAATTTGGTGTCAATCGAAACACTTATTAATCAGTTTCATGAAATGGATTCAAAACATGTTTGACATCTGATACAAACATATAGTTTAAAAACCTAAAAATTTGAGTACATTTTGGGGACTTAACATTAGTTTTAGTTTTTTACACCACCAATTCAAAATATCATATTTTAACACAAAGGTCGATTTTATGGGCAAGTGCACAGACATTGAAAACCTAGTCTATCTAAGCTACATCCTGGGTGAACCACTTCAAATAATAGCCTATTCGTGGAAACGATTTTACCGTACAACCTTAATATAAGTCGTAAATAACCGATCTTTTGATACGGGATGGGAAATTTAGGTGATACTTTCAAGACATAACATTTATAAACACCCAGAAAATGTATTTCTAAAATCTAAACTAACACACCCAAGAGAGTAAAACACAGTTTACAAAAACAAAATTTTATTATTCGTAAATTAATCACCCTAAACTTCACGAAACAATTCTATACAAAAACATATCAAAAACTATTTTTAGTAAAAAAGAAGCAAATAAACTGAAAGGTAAAATATTAACTTAATGGATCAAGAGAGTATAGATCATATAATCGATACTGTCAGCAAAGATCAGCCGTGCATCAAGAAAAGTTATTTTCCGCATATTAAACTCTATTATAGATTAAAAATACATTTCTTTGACAAGGTATTCCGTCAGACAAGCTTGGTTGTAGTTTCCAATAATTTAGTGCGGATTTTATCTTTTATGGCGCATTTAAAAACATTTAGTTTTATAGCATATTTATTGTACTAAAGTAAAATAACAAACGTACTGTGTTTTTGTATTTAAATTTGTTTACAATATCACAACCCTTTACTTTAAAAATAAATTCAACACAATGTAAATAAACTAAATTATTATGTTTTTAGTTCCAGTGCTTGCCTTCGCCTGTGTAAAATAAAGGGAACTATGGAGTGTCATTGTTTTTAGTATATTCTACAATAATAATTGCAAATCGTGACAGATTTAGATTAGTGACACCAAAACACAACTTAATGCTAGAATATTTGATAATAATCACTGAAATATTTCTGAAAATGTAGGCCTTATTTCAACTGAATAAACACTTACGTCGACATCTAGGCTCACAGATCCAACATGCTTACCTGAAACATGTACATTGTTTATTAATCATCGCTCTTACTATAATATCAAATAAAGGTAATCCAAACAATCTCTCTCCAAGGATTTAACATTATATTTTAATTTTTAACTTTATATCCGTAACATTTATTTTGTTTCTTGATGATAACATTTCCATACATCAAAGCAATTAGTCATTTTATTTGGGGTAGTTAATATATTAAGTTGATATATTACAACTCTACCCTTTATTTAAGTTGCGGGGAAATCTATTGGGATTAAACTGCTCATTCTTATAGCGTCAGTGTACTTTGGAAGATTGAATTCATTTTATAACAGAAAGAACGACTTTATTTAGAAACTTAAATCGAGGAGTAGTACTACTAAAGTTATATAGTCGTTAAAGGATGACGACTTTGTCGTTGAAACGCGTTTGACGAACAAACGTAGTTTTGTGAGAGTTGTGTTATGTTTTTATTCTTAGAAATAATTTTTCTCACTAGTCGAGCTCGATTATATTTTATAAAAAGGATAGTTTTGTAAACAAAATAGCAGCCTTCAACGTTCTGTTGTTTTTGTAAAAAATAACATTAAATTAAGAAGACGTTTGATAAATAATGCCATTTTTATTTCAAAATGTCAGTAAAACGTTTATGTAAGTAAAGAAAATGGTTAAACCCTTGAAAGTGGTTAGGTTTATTTTTCAGAGTAAAAGTAATTAAATAATTAGTTGATTTATTTATTTGAGATGTCTATCATGGAACCAAGTTAGGATGGTCAAATAATAAACCCACAGACTGAGGTTTAGTTATCAGTAGCCTAACCATTTTATTCATTGGACTCTTGAAATTTATGTTAGCGGTAAAATAATCGAGGTAACACTATTGCCATTGTTTGTTCTATAATCTTTAAACTTAAAAAATGAAAGGATTTAAAAACGCTAATTACAAAACGAAAAGCCTGATGAGTAAATGTGAAGTAATGGTGGAAAGGATGACGAGCGTCCGCAATGGTAAAGGTTTATAATAATTAGTGAATGCTGAGGTAGTGCATCGAGTTTATTTAATGAAAAAGCTTTTTACATTCTAAATGCCAGACGTTTAATAACTTTCAAGATTTATATTTAAAAAATATATTTTAAAATACGTTTATAACACTGAATGAAAAATATCAAGGTTTCTATAGTACAATGAAAATAAGCAAAAGTTGCATTGAAATTAATTAAGAAATAAACGGTATCAGTTAACTGACACAAACTTTCTCCCAACATACTGTAGTCAAAATAATATTGTTTTTAATCATTTTATTTTTTACTAATTTTTAGAAAAAAACAAAAAAATAATATTCTACCTACGTCAATCGTATAAAAAAATTATTGTCCCAGGCGGGATTCGATCGCGCGACCTTTGAATTACTGGCCGTGCTCGCTACCGTGGTGCTACCCCGTGCGGCCGCCGCCGCAATGCTAGATTGACAACACAAACTTGTTTATTTTTAAACATTTCCCCATAATTATAAAACGCCGAAGTTTTGATAAAAGCGGGTGGTGTCATTTTGTTTGGCATCTTAAGCACTATAAATACTGAAAATTTGATCAAAATCGTTAGAGCCGTTTTTGAGAAATTTGCATTTTTGTCCTTTTTTATGGGTTTTTAGGGGTAAATTACCCTTAAAAATTGAAAATTCCAAAAAATGAAAAAACGCCTGGAGATATTAGGGTTTAGTACCTACATACCAAATTTCATGAAAATCGGACCAATAGTGTCCTCTCTGGTCGTGTATACATACAGACATACTGACAGACAGACACCACTCTAAAAACACTTTTTTGGGTTCAGGGAGCACCAAAACAAAAAATTCCACTACAAATATTTTTGGGTTCAGGGAGCACCAACACAGATAATTGCACTAAACAATTTTTTGGGGTTCTGGGAGCACCAAACCAGATAATTCAACTGAAAATTCAAATTCGAACATTTTTACGAAAACAATACTTTTTCCATATACTACGTATAGGGTGGAGAAAGTAAAAAGCACATAATCAGAACAGTAATTGCCATAATTGAACAGTAAATCTAATT
>JAGFPH010000431.1:488336-506871 GCA_018207615.1 Philaenus spumarius | reverse complement strand
GAACATTTAGGAAGTACAGCGTGTAAAACACATGAACAACAAATATAAAAGGGGTTAACATAAGTTGAATTCATTGAGAACATTTAGGAAGTACAGCGTGTAAAACACATGAATAACAAATATACAAGGGGTAAACATAAGTAGAATTCATTGAGAACATTTAGGAAGTACAGCGTGTAAAACATATGAACAACAAATATACAAGGGGTTAACTTAAGTTGAATTCATTGAGAACATTTAGGAAGTACAGCGTGTAAAACACATGAACAATAAATATACAAGGGGTAAACATAAGATGAATTCATTGAGAACATTTAGGAAGTACAGCGTGTAAAACACATGAACAACAAATATACAAGGGGTAAACATAAGTTGAATTCATTGAGAACATTTAGGAAGTAGCAAATATATTTTTATTAAACATACAATAAGAAATATGTCCTTTTTTTAGGATTTGCATAAAGAGGTGTACGTTGATTTTCTAGGAATTTTTTTGAAGAAAACAAATATAAATAATTTAACTCTATTTATTTAACGAAAACTGAAAAGAGAAACAAATGGAAACATAGAAAGCCTACCTCTCAAATAAAACAAGATATGTTTCTGGGGACTTTAAAAGCATTCCAAAACGAATAACTTTAGACCAAATTTAAAACAAATAAAATAATAAAAAAACTAAAAGACCATATTTAAAAACATTAAATCAACTACATACAACACTGAAAATATATCTATATTCTTATTCCTATATCAATTAAATAAAGTTATTAATTTTAAGTTAAATGATGTTTACTTTCCGAAATAGTTATATAATTGAGCATATATTCAAAATAACAGTTATTAATTGTTCTAACCATTAATTAAGTGAAAACATTACACATTAATTACAAAACTCTTTACGTTCGTCTAATTTAACTTTTGACACAAAACATCGTCTTTATATATATGTATTTAATGTAACATTTTACAATAATAATTCCTTGTATAAGGAAGAACGAGATCTTCAGGCAAGTAATGTACACATACAATTAATGCAATAATGCAAAGAAGTAATTTACGGTGGAAATATTTTAAATAATTATAAATCATAAAGAAAGAAATAATCATTGAATCAGAACCAATACAAAGTAAAGTGGTATATGGAGAAAGCATGAGCACGTAAAAAGAAATTAAATATTAATGAGATATAAACAGACACAAAAACATTAAGCTTTAACGTTTAAGAGCCCTCAAAATGTAGAAATTCCCACAACATAACAGGTCGAAAAACGACTTGCATTAAACAACAAAGACAATAATAAATTAGATTTCAGGAGAAGGCAGGTTAATACGAAAATAAATTGATGGTATAATATTATAAATTTATGGTAATACGTTAAAGAGGTCATGTTTCTTTAACCTTACATACTAAGCAGAATAAAGCAATCGAGGAGAAATTCAGAGGCTTGTGGATATTTCTAGACAATCATTACCAAACAAATACTTTACATAAAAAATCAAGTTTAGTGATTGTATATGTACCCCCAACTTTATATTTAAGTCTTCATCTTATGTCCATATGTTTCATGTAATTAGTAAAGTTATTTTACAATATTAATCGTACTATACAACACTCGTTATAACATAGTATGTTGTACTCACCACTTCCATACAACCCTTGGAATCGTAGACAATTAAACCTCTTTGCTTGGTTTATCTTTTGTCTGACCTACATTGTTTGTTAATGTTCTTACCTAGAACAAAGGAAATCACACATGCATTATGCATTATATTTATAAACATTTTAAAACATTTTGGAACAACGTTATTTTAGAGATAGCCTATAATTCATACAATAATATGATTTATAAAAAGAACACATAGGCTACAAGATTAAACAAGACATAAAAACTGTTTTTAAAAGTTTATCTATCTAACGGAGATTATAAAATACAGTACATGTTGATTAGTGATCATGTGAAACAAAGAGCTTTTGATTGTGAATTATTATTGCTACAGCTGGAAACATAAACTTCCCTTGGATTTATGAAACAATCTCGTATTATCTTACTAGCTGTCATCACCGACTTTGTCCAAGTTAAACATAAGAAAATCCTCAAGCTTTTTCCATAAAACCATTCATTTGTGAAAAATAAACGTAAAAAATCTAAATATTTAAGTTTTAGTTTGCTATTTTGTCCTCAGAAACGCTTTATCTCTGTAACTTTTGTTCAATGTAAACAATATACAGGGTGTCCCCAAAAACCGTAGGGGGCTATACAAGATTGTGTAAGATTGAAGAAAGTGTAAATAGTGATAGTTAGGCCTATACTCTGTACTGTATACAGTAAGTCGGGCCAATCAGCTACCTGGGCTTGACCCGTGTAATTACAGGGGGATTACACGGGTCAAGCCCAGCTAGCTGACTGGTCCGACTGCCAACTTACTGTAATGATCCTACTTTATTTTTTAACTGATTCCAATAAATAGAAAATTTCTACTGAAAATACAAAACTGCAATTGGTGAAGTTACTTTAGTTGCTATTTTGATAAAATGTTAGCATTTGATACGTTTTTTAGCATTATTGAAGCGTATTATCAGTCGCCATTTTGAAATGATAAGAGCCACATTTTATTTTTTAATATATTTCAGAGCAATGGATTTTGTCTTATTTATTAAAACTATTAACATTCAAAAAACGATGGTTTTATGCTAATTTTGGTTGTTGTAGACAATTACGTTTTTAGTTTTTTGTCGATAACTCGCTTATCGTTTGACCTACAGAAACGACAAAAAAAAACATTTTTTCTGTCGTTAAAAAATAAAAATATTTTGTTTCTTGTGCATTTTTTGTAAAGTTAACGGTTTTTAAGATATTCCACCTTAAAAATTTGTAACGGCCGCCATTTTGAAAATTATTTCTTTGTGTTTGGTACACTCTTTAAATCTTAACATGCAAAATACTTATTCCAAATTTGAACGCGATATCTCATTTATTTCTGGAGTTATAGCAAGTTTTTGTAAAAAAAACAAAATGACGGATTGCGACTAAACCGAATTCGAAAAAATGTTACTGAATATTTTTTATTTATTTCAGTGAATACATTCCGATCCTGTACAGAACGCTACGGTTTTTAGGGACACCCTGTACAGTAGTAGGTATGAGTTCACCTATTTTACTAAAAGGCAAACATTATTTACAGTTATTAGTCGTATAACTTAGAAAATAATGTTGAATACATCATTTAGAAAACAACCGTTTATGGTAAATTACAACAAATGAAATGTTAAAACGGAAAAGAAATATCACCTACCTGATCGAGATTACCATTTTTTAATTATAGAATTTCAATTTAACTCACCATGCCAAATAACACGTTTATCTTTACGCCTTAGTCGCTAGACATAATATTTGTGTCCTTTGTAAATAACATATGTAACAAATCTTAGTAAGTACTTTTAATAAAAATGCTGGTGCTTAACAATGACAGAACACATTTCAAATTTGTTACTAAAACCGTTACGCAATCTTAGTTATTTTACGCAGTTACGCAATCTCCAAACGTCGGCTTGGCCGGGCTTTTACAATGCAAGTTACTTAACAGCTTCCTAATCTACAACCAGTAAATTTAGTTCTATCTATTTTGTTTGAAAACATTATCTACTTAATGATAAGAACACTACTACAGAACATAACTAAAGTAAAATATTTTAATACATAATACATTTTTTTTTGTAGATTCAATTCAAGGCGTACACTTCCCTTATATAAATGTTAATATATTAAAGCTGAGCACGTTGGGAAACCTTTTCTCTTTTGTCAGGGCGATTCTCATTCAAGGCACGAATAAACTGACTCGATGCGCACGCAATATAACAAAAGGAAATTGCAAGAAGAAAAACAATTGCGATGTTGACATTTTAACAGGTAATTCTGTAATGTGTCGAGGAAAGTGGTTTGTTTCTAGTCACCTTCGTAATACAAAATGAAATGCGTTCCTTAAAGAGAAGATAAATAGTTTTATTGTGTTAGTAAATGTAAGGAATACACTATTTAATGTGATTTATGTTACAGACTTCAGTAACATTTGTATATAAATGATCAGGAAATAAGATTGCCTGTAAATTAACAAACAAATATCAGATTAGTAAAAAGTTAAATAGTGACTACTATTTATTTCACTATCTTATAACTGTCTATAAAACCATGGTAAGAATTAAACAGTTATTGTAAGCGAATCTTTAATCTTTTTACTGAACCATTTATTCGGTATTTTAAAACTCATTTTCGAGGATAATCTCAGTCAACAATTGATGAGATATGTGTAAATATAGGGCCTACTTACTCCGTTTTTGGTTTAAAAAAAATCTTATTTACGCGTTTCAGAAGTTATAGTTATTTACGTCCTATTATCAAAATTTTCGCTCGTGATAGTTACTTTACACTAAAAACACACACTTTACGCAACATATATGATACAGCGAGAAACTCGAAAGGTGCGCACCACGGCATTTAAATGGCACTGAGGAACGGTTATCTGTCTCTACTTGATATCTCCGTTATTTTGTATTTTTCGCTATGTTATACAACGAATTTCAATGGCAACTGAGTTTATGATTTAACAATCCGCTTAATAAATTGTATTTAAAAATACTGTATACTTTCGATAACACTTCGCGCCAAATAGAGCATCTTAAAAATTACAGGAACAGTTCAATAAACTATCAAAGACACTGCAACAGCCAGTGATTACAAAAGTTCCATGCTCGGCAGATTATTAAAAACACAATTGAATATACTTTTAAAGCAGCAAAAACTAAAACAAGTAGTATAAATCCATAACAAAACCATAAGACCGGTTGAAACCAACTCCGGAATATATAAGCTAACCTGTGGTGATTTTAATGGTTTTTGTGTAGTGCAAACAGTTTCAAGAACACTCACCCAATAGGAACACTAATAGAAACACTACTAAATCTAGCTATGCACGCCACTTAATGAAAAGTACCAAACAATATATTGATTTTGAAACCAACTTCAAACAAACATACGAGCAACAAAGGCAATACATAAACGCCATTGAGGAGTGCGAAATATATAAAACTAACAAATATGTTAAATTTTTAAATGCCAAATAGCCATTTATATTCGCAGTACAACACAGAGACGAGGATGCCGGAGATAACAAGCAGAGATGGACCGTCAGTTTGTGCAACTGACGAGTGATAGGCTACTTAAACATGCATTAGTCAGAATTACCAAGAAATGTAAACAAACTAAGAAAATATTAGTATCTATTCTTATTTAAACTTTGTTTTTACTCACAGTTTAACTATAGTTGTAAAACGAAGTCAATTCTTAAGTTTTTGTCAATTATTTGTTAAAAGTACTGTAGTAAAACTTGCCTTAGTCTTTGAGGATATAAGCTAGATCAAACTGGTGATCAAAAAGAAGATTGAAAGAAATCAGAAAATATAAATTCAATTATGTGTAGTTTAATTTTTTTTTTTTCAAATGCAATTTCAAAGTAAGCAGAGTCAGTGAGTTATTACTGGCAGTAAGCATATTGTATGCTTTATAAATTTCAATTGTTATTACATTAATACAGGTATAAAAACATACTTGATAACTCAACTTCCATATAAAAGATGGTATGAGGGTTTTAAATATTTCAATAAACATTTGGTTTTTTGGAGAGTTCTGTTTGCTTCTTAACAATATTTGCATTTAATTGCACATAACTCTCTAAAAATACTGCCAAATTTGAACTTGCGTCATTTAAAAAATATGTAGCTGTTAATTGGTGTGTAGTCATGATAAACCAACTGACTGTGATATTTGTCAAAATGGCGAACACTCAACTGACAAACAGAAAGTATATTATACAACGGGCTTTTCCATAACACCGTATGTGTATGTAGCCAAGCATCAAATTTGCTGATTGTATCTACTGCTATACTGTTTTAGATGTAAACGTAAATAATTCTGATAAGAATTAAAAATGAGTTAATCTGAATTCAGATATTTACTGCTGAAAAAAAATAAATACGATACATATGTTACCAAGGATTCAAAGGATTCAAAATTTGTTCACAAGTGCTATTATTGCGGTGAATTTAAAAGTATCCTGTCACTTCATTATAATAAAAACGCATTTTAATTAATAGCATCAAGACACGTACATAAGCTTACAGAAAAATGACAGGTGTGGAAAAAATAAACATTTACAGAGAAACTAATCTTAAAGTTTCAAAAACAAGATGAGATACAAGTTCAAATAACTGAAGTGGCGTACAAAAAAAATACAGAACATAAATAACATTAAATTAAAATTACAATAAAACTATGTGTAAATAAATATGTATGCTTTTAGTATGAAAAAACAACAAAAGAGTTTTCTTTATCAAAATAATCGTTTTATATGAACCTTTTATGGGAAAATGAATACTGACTTATTTCGTAACGATGTAGCCTCCGGGTATTAATTAAGTAAACTGGCTTCGCAAATTTTTTCAAGCATTTGCTTTAAGAATATATCACAAATTTTCCGTATTTAAATAGAGACAAATAAATATTCATAATAGATTTATGTTTGCTATGTAGGAAATGTTACAATAGGATTTGTAACAAATGTGTTTAATAAATATAACATTAATAAATATAGGCCTCACATATACCCACCTTCAGAAACTTACTCTCAAAGTATTATTTAAATATGAAGAAATATAATTAGTTTTGTCGCCTTCTAACTAAAGTTTCTTAGCAACTTGAAAAAGAAAATATTATAAAGATTTCTTTATATTTAAAATAAAAACTGTATATTTTCAAATCCATCGAACGATACATGCATATATTTACCACTATGTGGTAAATAAATATGTATGCTTTTAGTATGAAAAAACAACAAAAGAGTTTTCTTTATCAAAATAATCGTTTTATATGAACCTTTTATGGGAAAATGAATACTGATTTATTTCGTAACGATGTAGCCTGAGGGTATTAATTAAGTAAACTGGCTTCGCAAATTTTGTCAAGCATTTGCTTTAAGAATATATCACAAATTTTCCGTATTTAAATAGAGACAAATAAATATTCATAATAGATTTATGTTTCCTATGTAGGAAATGTTACAATAGGATTTGTAACAAATGTGTTTAATAAATATAACATTAATAAATATATGCCTCACATATACCCACCTTCAGAAACTTACTCTGAAAGTATTATTTAAATATGAAGAAATATAATTAGTTTTGTCGCCTTCTAACTATAGTTTCTTAGCAACTTGAAAAAGAAAATATTATAAAGCTTTCTTTACATTTAAAATAAAAACTGTATATTTTCAATCCATCGAACGATACATGCATATATTTACCACTAGCTGACTCGTACGGCGTTGCCCGTGGTGGTTGGTATTTTCAGTCTTTTTAAGGTAATTGTATTCTTTTTAAGTGTTCAGTCAGTGAGTGGTATTTGGCTTATATATATATATATATATATATATATATATATATATATATATATATATAGATCTTAATTAATAAAAGCTCTATTGTCATAATAATAAAAGATCTGAAATTATGATTTTAGTAACTTTAATCCCCCCCCAAACCCCTCCTAAAATTTCGAAATTTTTCATACCCTTTCTTAGTGAGCACGTATGGCCCTAGAGGAAGCTACATACCAAATTTCATTCCAATCCATTCGGTAGTTTTGAAGAAATCGTAATTTAATAACTTTGATCCCCCAAACTCCACCTAAAATTTCTAATTTTTTTTAACCCTGTCTTAGTGAGCACCTATGGCCCTAGAGGAAGCTACATACCAAATTTCATTTCAATCCGTTCGATAGTTTTTGTGAAATCGTGATGAGTGAGTCAGTAAGTGAGTGAGTGAGTGGTATTTCGCTTATATATATATATATATAGATTAGGCCTACGTTGACGTAATTATTTAGTTTACTAACTGTAATATAAAGTATGGGAAAGATAATACTAACTTTTCAAGTAATTTGAAATATACATATATTTCACCCACAATTTTGAAAATTTAATTGTAATATATATGTCTCACATTAGAAAAGGGTATAAAATATAAATTTAAAAATATAATTTTCGACCCTGAAAGAATTAAATTTAATTAGAATGTTGTTATTCTGATTTAAAATTTAAAACCTTTTCGTCATTACGTTGTTTGGCGTAACATATTATGCAAATTGTTGACATAATAAAACGCATAATACCAGCACTGTTTCCCTAACTAATTATTTTAGAAAGAGAAGGGTAGATCCCAGAGTAATGGAAGGTTCGCTAGGGCTACGTGATTGAGTAATTTCCCTTGTCTACAATATGTAAATTACATGTCAGAATGAAATATATACGTTTTACAAACTCCGGTACTTGAGGCCAAGGCAGTTAATTTACACACGCATTTACATTTCAGTAATGTGTTTGAATGAGCTAAGACTGAAGATGGGTTTTATACACGCATTAACCTAAACTGGAATGTATTATTCTAATATTTGTACCTAGGCAAAACAAAGAAGAACAAAAAAACAACTGATGAAACCAGTAAAACGTAATATATAGGTCAGAAAACAAGAGTGCCATAATTAGGTAAAATATTCATTGTTTTAATTATACACAACCAGCTATTTGTGAAATAAAAACTTGATGATTATAGAAATTCTCCAACAATAGTATTAAATTTCAACGAAGAAAACTTTTTTTAATGATAATCAACCTTGATATTTGTAAAACATCTATTCGTTTATTAATATCTAAAGAAAAAGTTACAAATGGTTTAAAAATAATCACAACGAAACAATACATCGACTACTTAATTTAAAAAAAAAGTACAGAGAACTTGTATAACCAACTGACAACATATTAATATGACTACAGCCGAAAACTAAGTATGATTTGCATCAATTTTTACAGGTAGAAATATAAACACAAATAATCCTCAGATGCGCTCCTGAAAAGCTCAAGCAATGACTGGAAGAGATAAAACTTTATTACTTGTCTTGGCTCGGAAGCCTATTGTTTTATTCATCCAACTTTATCCTCCTAGACAACTTAAAGAAGAAAGTTTAACACTGACAGTAAAAAGGAAATATAACATAATGAAGGTAAAGAGCTGCCGAAATATATATATATATATATATATATATATATATATATGCTTCTCATTATATTGCTACCTTCAACGCTATAATATATCTTTATCTAATTTTACTAAACACTTTGATTTTCTGCCAATGCAATAAAAAATAAAAGATAAATTAACATAAACACATTGAAAATGATAAAATGCACCTTTTTTAATATGTAAGACTATTATTTATAGCTAATTAACATAAAATAATATGAAGTTAGATAGATTCACAAATATGCAATTCTGGATAAATTATTCAATATTATTTCACACTTTCCTATATCAGTGTATATACTTTTCACGTAGTAAACGGTGTTAAAAATTTAATAGTCGAGTAAATTTAGAACCAACTTGTCAACGAAATAGATTCTTTGCCGTGTTTATTTAATTAAAACATGGGTATATCGAGTATGGTATAAAGTACATTTAAATGTTAAATGATCAAATAAGGAAGTACAAGCAAACACGCATTAGAGAGCAGCAACAAATCCTTCCATAAATGGAGAAACGGAAGCAATTTCTGCTTTATTTACTATACGTAACTTTACAGAGCAATAATAGAGACTGTTTAGGTTGAGACAAACTTTTCAATTAAAAACTATTAAATTTAAAAAAATGTTTGATTACAATTTATTACTAAAGCCATCTGTTCTACTATCAGTTAACGTCACCCAGATACAAATCATTATTCAATACATTATTTACTTTGTGCTACCTTAAAAAACCAAACAACACAATTAAAATGTGCTATCGTATTAAAAAGCATTTATCTTCTTACTTTCAGATGGTAGAATTTATTAAACAGTGAATTAATAGCTATAAATACATTCAAAATTCATATTAGACCCGTACTACAACATTTTAATGGACTTATTTCTAAAAAATGTAGACATAATGTTAAATTTCACTAAGTTAATTCTTCTTCCAGTTAATCGGAATTTAAGGAAACGAAACTTAAAAAAGGATACAAATATGAGCTACAAAATGAGAATTTCAAAATAAAAACAAAGGTTTTAAGTAGTTTTTAAAATAAATATAACACCACTTGATTAAGCTAGCTAACTAAACACAAATTACACACCGATTATTTAATTTGTATTGATTTTATAATGAATTGATAGCTTCAAAATAGATTAAGCCTACTACGCAGGCACGTGTTCTCTGATACGTCGGATGACGGTATTTATGAATTGTCCTAAGTTATATTTTGAAATATGCTGTATTTACATGGAAGTCAGACTTAATACCTATTAATAGTTCAAAATGTTCTTGCCACGATGCCGTGATGATAATAAAGGCTAAAGGAAGAACACCAAAAGACGCAATCAAAGTCCATTCAAAGTTAACATCCTTAGTCATTTTTAACTATAATAGATGAGAAGGATGTTTTAAATACATTACAGACATCCTCAACAGAAATGTTAACCTTGATCGATATATTTCTTTCTACAGACTTCAAAAATAAATTTCGGAAACCATCTTCTAGATGTTTTTTTAAGTATAGAAATTACATTTTTTGCATAACTGAGATGTATGCCAACTTAGAGACTTCAACAAATACGGATCTACAGGTTGTATACGTACAAATTTGATCTACATAAACATTAAAATTTTTCTAGGTTTAATTTTCATGTAAAAGTATACAAGAAACACGATGACGGACGATGTTTTCCGAAAAATGCTTTTGTTTTTACGAGTTACAAATATTTCAATTTACAAAGACGAAAAATCATGTAAGCAATAATCGATTAAAAGCGAAGTCGAAACTTTTCTATTGGGACTTTCTGTACAATATATCTAATAGCAAACTTTAAGTGAGTGACCATAATTAATTCAATGTAGATTGTCGGGATTTTATAATTAAATTGCACATTTTTAAATACATATTGGAATAGTCACGACATACCTTCTATTGAGCACAATTATAGACGGGATTCGAATAAAATGTGTTCCTTGAATCAATATGAAATGATAACTTGAGATCGTAGTTCATATTGCTTTTATGGCTGTCAGTTGGAAGACTAAGCGTATGACAGGAAATGTATAATCAAGTAATCAACAATGGCTATTGACATTTTTGAACACAGTTGGTTTCTAAAGGACGAGCTGTTTACAAGTTGTATACGCTCTGTTTACTAAGAGACCACATCTGTTTATTTTTCCGCAATTTGACTCGGTGTAAAGGTAACAGTAAAAAGGAAAGAATGCAATAATAATCAATATTTACTAAGAACTAGGTCTCGCTTCACATTGGTCTTGTCAATAGAAATTAATCTAAGAGTTTCAACCTCGTACTGGAAAGAGCAACAACTCTCTGAGTTACAAAGAACTTTAACGTATTAAAACTCACAGCAATATTAAAAAAAAAAATACATCGGGATTAGATTGTTGAAATTTATACCAGTTGTAATGTTTCATTATGAAACCCTATTTTCTAATGGCATCATTATTTCAATATGTTTTTAAATGTCGGCAAGTAAACAATTAAATAAAGAATCTACATTAAAATAATATCAGTGATTCGAACATTTAGAAATTATTTTTGAAGGTCCAAATCTGGAAACATAAAAATTACTATATATCTACAAGTTTTGAACGAGGTCTTGCCTCGTTTTTAAGGCAAAAAATAAAACATACATTTTGATAAGTTAAAATGTGGAGCTCAAATACGGAAAACAATACCAATTGCTGGGGGAAATATAAATAAGAAAAAACAGGATAAAAATAATTGAAGATGTTTATTTCTTTGTTGTTATAAGCAGCTATTAGCTTTTTTTTTAAAGTGAATATCAAAACGGTATTAATTTAGATATCCTAAATGCCTTCAATTTAAACTGTTTTTGTGTATTTTTCATGCCATATACAAATTTTAAACGCAGGTTTTACAGAACGAGACGGAAATGTATACACCCAAGAAGAGAAAACGTGTCTGTACTGAATACAAAATGACAACAGGTCAATTACAGCTTCAATCAGTTTCCTTGCAGTCGAAGCTAATGCAATGTAGAATAAGTTATTTTAACAGTCAGTTAAATAATTTATTGAATACAATATTAGACATGCATACAACTAATTCCTTAAGTATTAAGAATCTGATGCTACAATACTATTATAATTATCAACAGCTAATAAATAATTACAAACAAATATTTCAAAATCAACATATGTACTGAGTTCGGCAGTGTTTTGCATTCTCGGAGGTTAATGTGTTTTATTAATAAAAATATGTTATTCCTGCTATTTTATGTGTATTTACATGTTATTGTGTGACTAGAAATGTATGTTTTCAAATTGGACTTGTATTTAATGCGTGACTTCGTGTTAAGCAATCACGGGGTGAACGTTAACTTTATTATTTAACATTTTTAAACAATAAATTATTATTTGGTTTTACTAACCAAAGTAAACATCGTGTTTAAAAGTCCGAGATAGCAAATTATGATAAGGCTAAATAATACTAAAGTACCTGGGCGACCGAGCATCGCTCGTACTTTTTTTTTAGGAAAATGTATGCAAATACGAACCACATACTGGATTTGTTTATGTATTTTAGAAATAACAAATATAATTATAATCATTAGATAATTTATATTACCTTTATAGAAATATAAAGAATGCAGAAACTGGTGAAAAGGGTTTTAGAACGGTTAATAACAGCACAAAAATAATGCTTTAGTTACTTTTGGTGTTGAAATCATTGAAATCAGCTGATAATTGAAATATTATAGGAAACAGCTGATTATTGTTATTATTATAGTCAATAAACATATGTAATGATTTTAAACTCCATAAGCCAATGTTAAAAATTTTTAATTTTCAAATGAGTTGTTTAGAAAAATACGAGTTTTCCAGAGGTAGTGGGTTTTACCAATCGATTTTTTAGAGCCAAAAGCCTCTAATCCAAAACTTTCAGCAAAATCCTTCCGAGATTGCTCGTACGTAGAAACAAAAAGACATTGCTCGTATTAGAGTAAAGGATTGGCATTCTGGGTTATCAAAAGTTCCTATGTTTTCAAACTAAACAGTCTCTAAATAAATATAAATATAATATTATAAATTACTTATAATGTTTCTGTGAGAATAAAATATACTACACTCTCCAAGGTGGCTAATTAAAAGTTTACAAGTTAAAGGGTAGCAATAAAAGAGGCGAACATACATAATAGCGTTCCGATAATTAAATTCTCAGCAACATTAATTAAATGTTAGAAAGTAATGTAGCCATATAATTTGAACAACTTAACCTCCTGTAGGTAAACCTAGAGCACTTAGATTGTTTAATTTACATGGCATGTTGCGCCCAAGCGTTAGAATGCCTCGCTTTACATTGGCGGGGTATTCATTAAAAATCAAACGCAACTGAATAAAAGCTAAAACCAAATAAATTTGTTTATAGATCCCTGAATTGTAGAACTATAGAACTCACATAACAAGCAATTAATTGTAATTGTCTAAGCATTTAAATGTAGTAAAACAGTTGTATCGCCTTTTCTGCTTTATTATTTTACCTAGAAAAAATATTAATAACTAGTAATAAGCTATAGTGTTTTGTGACTACAGTTCTACTTTAAATGCCAGTGTTATGTATCATTAATAATAACTAATTATTAAAGTGTTATTACTGTTTTATGGCATGTCAGTAGTTTCATTAGTAACATGATCTATATAGTTATTTATTTGTTCAGGTTGTAATTTGTATATATTATAACATTAATGGTTATATTTATTTCAGAAATGCTAATTTTAAAATTTTAACCGTATTTAAAAAATCCATCGTTGTGGGTAGGTACTCAGTTTGACCGCGCTTGTCTCCGTTCCACCGTTAATGTTTCCAGCGCAATAAATTTATTAAAATTTAAAATCTACATTTGATCCATTGATAATCAAATTAGATTGGATAATCCTTATAATACAGGGTGGATAATTAAACTATAAAGCGAATGGTAGTTCCCGGAGTAATTTAAAGTTATTTAGGTCTTCATACTTAAGTAATTAATTTTGTCTACAAGAAGTAACTTGTCTGGATATAGTTCATAAACAGCCGCATGCGAGTTGAAATCATTTAAATCATTACAGTAGAGCGTCGATAATCCGAACGTAAATAATCCGAAACGTCAAAAATCCGAACGCGTTCTGAGGCAGCCCCTGCAAAAATTTCCTTTTCGTTTCAGCAAATTCCAATTAACGCGTCGTTAAAAATTTCACCAAAATCTTCATCGCAGTTTGACATTAACACTTCTTATCTCTTTTTAAACACTTCTTAAGAGGATTCTGTACCTGAATGAAATATCTTGTTTTATGACGCAATTGTGCTGCTTTTAACTTCCCCACTAGGAGTAGTTCGTAGATAAGTCGCTAGGGGTGAAGCACACGACATTACCCAAGGCCACATACCCCTCCCACCGCTGAATTTTGTCAACAGTTTTATTACAAGTTACAAGCTTTTCATTTACTTTCTTTTGTGCAAACACGCATAGCTGCCTGGCCGGTGCGGTGTTCCCAATTAGTTGAGCTGTTGCATTAGGTTTAGGCTCTGAACTTAGACTTATAAAAGTTAATAACTCACGAGAATATTGTTTTAAATGATAAGGATAAAATATATGCAGTTAGACAATCACACAAAAGCCTATATTTTTATTGGTAATTACCGTTGTTATGAGTGAAAATACGATGTAAAGTATAGAAACGTATTTTTTATGTAGTGTAGAAAAAAATCTAGATAAAATTAAATTATGTCTACAATTTTAAGTTTGTACCCAATAAGAATAACATCTTCTATATATTATTTGTTTAGCAAAACTTTAATACATTACATTAATTTATTGTCGGCATTATTTACTAAATATACAAAATATACATACAAGTTTATAACCAAATCAATTTATTAGCGTATTTCCATAGGAAAAATGAGCATTACAGTGGCCCTTATGGTCGGGAGTAGCAAATGAGCACCGATCATGCTCCCCAGAACACGTTTTGGAGTGTCATTAAAAATCATATATATGTAAATATATACTATATGTATATATGTGTTCGCACTATAGTGGCCGCATTTTAAGTCCGATTTGGTCCAAATTTGGTACATATGTTGGTTGTCTATGTCGCTCGGACGAGTTCGTTAGCCAAAAAAATCCAAAAGCCGGAAGTACGTTTTTTGACTGGAAGTAACTATTTGTTAAGATTTTTACTACGAGAATGAAGTTTTTTTAGAGTTTTTTTCTAAATAAATAAATGTAGGATGTTATTCTGAACATTTAGTTTTTTTACGCGACCTTATAGCTCGCTTGGTTCCCCCAAAATCGATCAAAACGTAAAATACCAGGTAGCAGATTACGGACGGGCGACTATTAGCCCACTCAATAAATGTTTTCTGTCGGAACTAATTAGTGAAAAGCTGATTTTTTCATGTATGTTAGTTGATTATATAAGGAATAGTTTCTGAAAATTCCCCACCCCTCCCCCTCTAGATCCCCTTTACCCCCTTAAAATTCACTTTTGAAAGACTTCTTTATCATATACTTATTTCTATAAGGGTTTTTTCTGTTACGTCCCTTTTTCGCCGGTCCAACTTAACCGATTTTTACGATTGAAGTGTCATTTTAAATCTTATGATCTAGCGCACCTGCGAATGGTAATTAAAAAAATCATTTCGTTTAGGGCTCCACCCCCAAGCCTTTGATTTATTTCTAGAGGGCGCTTTCAAAGGTCCAGTGCTTACCAACTTGCATTATTACGGTTTTTAACGTGATGTAATTTAACAGCTGATATTTCTTTGAATTGTAGGTGAGTTTCTAACAAACAGAAAAAAATATTAAAATGCGCAATTTGCGCGCAGGCCCCTGGTTTTGTTTATTTTGTCAATATCTAAGAGATAAACAGCGATAGAGTCATATTTATTTCGTTATTGTAATCCTTAAAATATTCTCTATCAAAAGTTTTCATAGCGTTTAAGCTATATAAATAATTATTTTCCGTGTATTTTTAAATTTAATGTTAAAATTTTAAGGTAAGACAGCAGTCCCTATCTCGTCCATGTCAAAACAGCCATTTTTAAGTATACATAACTTTTACAAATATTAGTCTATCAACTTGAGTTTTTTTTACATAATTTTATACATCATTATCTACAATAATAGGAAGCAAAACAACAATTTTAGCAAAAATGGGTTTTATGTACAACTTTACAAACTTTACAAAATATTTTATAATTATTTTCAACACACAATATTTTTTTAAATCAAAAAGTTTTTTTTTCTCGTGGAAATTGGTTCCTATTTTTATTTTTTAGATTATCAGGAACACACAAAAAAAGTTATAAAAATCGGTTCATAATTGTGGAAAAAAGTGTAGCCTACAATAAGTCTAAAAAACCACAATTTCGGAAAACAAGAAAAGAAGCCAAAGACCATGTAAAATACTGTTGTTAACTTACTTGATTATTTAAAAAAAGCCCAGCTCCATAGGAGGGTTATTCTTCTTTTTCCACGTCTTCCAGTTCTCTTTTGGCCGTTTTTTGCCTTCCTGGCTCTTTTTTCAACTTCTAACAGCACATTATATAAAAAGTAAAACAGGAAACACTAACAACACTGAGCCTTGGGAACGCTAAACCTATTGTATAAACAAAATTCCAGCTTTTCAGTAATTACTTCCAACAAAGGCCTATATGTTCTCTTTATTGATTGGGCTAAAAGAAATCATATTGTGTGTTTATCAGTGCAACAAAAAATACCGAAAAAAATACACGTTTAAGTCAATTTTACCATCGTAATACCCATAATTATTAGACCAGCTATAAAAGTCAAAACAATTAATAGGCCTTTGCTGCAGATTGACCACTGATCCGACCCGTGAGGACTTGTAAGCCATGCACCGTCTCCCTTTGTCAGGCCGATTATGTCAACTGGCTGCACTTAACATTTATAAAACTTATATAATTTTAAAGATTGCAAAATACCCTACAATTTTTATTTGAAATTTTTTTTATAACTTGTCTCATATCAATAAAAAATAGGTAAACATGTATTTATTGTAATAGAAAAGTTAAAATTTTAACATTAAATTTAAAAATACACGGAAAATAATTATGTATAGCTTAAACGCTATGAACATTTTTGATAGAGAATATTTTAAGGTTTACAATAACGAAATAAATATTACTCTGTCGCTGTTTATCTCTTAGATATTGACAAAATAAACTAATTAAAGAAGTCTTTCAAAAGTGAATTTTAAAGGAGTAGGGGGATAGCAAGAGGGGGAGGGGTGGGGAATTTTCAGAAAATATTCCTTAAATAATCAACTAACATCCAGGAAAAATCAGCTTTTCACTAATTAGTTCCGACAGAAAACATTTATTGAGTGGGCTAATAGTCGCCCGCCCGTCAGTCGGCCGCCCGTAATCGCAGTCAAAAATTGCTGATTCCCCCTCTACTGCGCCAGCACGCACGAAAATATACAAACCTTTACATCATTAAATTAAATAATCTACTACTTTTATTCGTTGGTTTTTTCCTGTAGGTCTAATGTGACATCCAATAAGTCTATTTGCAAAAATACATGGTGTTAGGGTAAAAAAATAGTTTTTCCGGGCATTTACATTTATTTATAAAAAAAACTATTAGGTTTACCGTAAAAATAAAGAGGACCATTATTGTAGCCTATGTTATAACGAACACAACAAAAAAACATTCAAATTGATCCGATTATTAGTCTAGTACCGTAGATTTAGGGGTTTCCGCAGTTATTGACATTTTCATTCTTTGAGCGGGGTAGGGGAAAGGCTCCAGGGGGATTTTTGGGGACTTTTGTAAATATTATCCTCTGGTAGTGGTTTATCGATGGGGAAAAATTCAGCTTTATCCAAATTTTTTCCGAGTTTTATGTTTTTGGGTCTCCCTTGACTGGGCTATTATACTATTATAATGAACACCACATTCATTCATTTTACATCACAGTAAATTTTTTGTTGTTTACAAAATTTGTGTTAAAATAAATAAATGTTTCTCTCTTTTTTAAACGGATGTGTTATTTTATTAGTTCCGTAGTTTTTTGTTCGTTGTTTTTGTTCTATGTAGCCTAGTTTAGATTTCCTAAAATAGGCAATTTTATCACTAGAAATATCAGTGTAGCCGGTCCTAGAACTGCTAGGCCTACGAGTTTTGTAACAGATAGCGATCATGAGAAAAATACCAATACAAATCGAACGGAAAATAAATCCAAATCAGCAATCAGTATTTTTAGGGATAGAAAAAAAATATTTCAATTAGCCTAATTTCACGTTTTTAGTAGCCTAATAACATACTAAGTAGGCCTAGCCATACAGTAGTGATATAATATTTATGAATTCTGATATAAATGCTAAATTCAGAGGAAAAAATTGATTTACTAAATATAACATAATCA
>JAGFPH010000431.1:435135-446912 GCA_018207615.1 Philaenus spumarius | reverse complement strand
CTACTCTTTAAAATCCTAACCTAAAAGCTAGAAATACAAAAATAATTGCTTCAAATTTTGAAATCAGCTGTTAATGGAAATATTGGAGCAAATATATTATCTGTTATTTTATTCAATTGGTTGCTATGGTAATAAATGTAAATACATGTGTTGGTTTATCATTCTAGTCCTAACCTAAGAATTTTTTCGATTAAATTTATAAATATTGAAATAAAAAAAGGTTTTTATCGAAATGAATTACAGCCTATGTTACTCAGGGATAGTGTAGCTTTTTATTAGTGAAACTATTTTTTCAATCGCTTCAGTAGTGCCAGAGATTACCCCCTACATACAAACAAACAAACAAACTTTACCTCTTTATAATATTAGTATAGATGAATGAATATGCACCATGTTTTTGTAACTTAACTAAAGCAGTTTTCTTGATGGGAAGGCCGGGAGCGCAATTGTCTTGTATGCATTATTTGATTATATTTTCTTCTCTTGTTATCTATTAAATCATTTGTTTAGTTTTGTTACTTATTAATTTAAGGGAAATTTATAATATTTTCGAAGAGGATTTTTTTGCTTGTATTTTTCTTAGCCTCTAGAGATAAATGACGTTCAACCACTTTGCTTTAAGGCTAAATATTTTTGTAATAACCATCATTTACTTTCAATGCAAATCACATTAAATCAAAGGATATAGAGCAGTGTATTGCGGGACAGCTTGTATTCTTATTTTATAGGTTATAACAGTTAGTTTAAATAGGACCAAAAGCTGTAATAAAACAAACCATAGAAGAAATACACCAGGAAAAATATACGGAAGCTTTAAATTACTTAACTCTAATGCTTATTTTTGTTTTATTGAGGTAAATATAACAACGTTTATCTATTTGACAGATTTATAATTTAATTAATGTATTTTTTTTTAATATTTAACTACAGTAAGTTATTATTTCATCTGACTTTCTAAACTTGTCGACCTTTCGTGGATGACGGGTATAGTACACAACTTCTATTACTTATGAAAAATTTTCTATATATTAAACTTTAAAAAAAATTGCATACTTCCCCAAGAAAGAACAAACTTATAAGATAAACTCAAGAGCTACCGTACAGATTTCGAAAACGATTTTAGTATGAAGTAGCGTTCAGTTGCTGCTGAAAATTGCAAGAAAGTATTGCATATCAATAATTAATGGGGTAGTACTGAACCAATTTTGATTAACTATCGTTAACGAATAACCAGTATAACCAGTTAACGAATCCAAACGTGAAAAATCAGAAGGTTTTGAGTATTAAAGAGAAATCAGATAAGTGAAGGCAACAAATTTCTTTGAACCCTTTTATGGATTGTGTTCAGTATTATTTGACGTATAGTATAGCAATAACTTTGCCAGCTTATTAAAAATCTTATATGATTATTGAATGTACGACATAGATCTGATAGGAATAAATGTGTTAACAATTATTTAGGTTATTAATAACTTTTGATTTAAATAGTACATAATTTTCATCATGCTAACAACTAAGCCTAATACATTTTCAGACAATCAAAAATTTTAATTTCAAGAAATTAGTTTATGAAAATGAAGGATCAATTCAATACAAGTACATATTATGTATAGACAGTGCAGCCAAATAGTAGTAAAATAAACCGTAAGCTATGCTAGTTACAAGTTAAAAATTATAATAAAAAATACTGGTTAAATATTGAAAGTGTTTGAGAAATAGTTAATTTAACATTTGGATTTTATATTGGTATTTATAGGATGAATTTATTTCTAATAACGGATATACAACAAGAAAGATTTGTGTATCTTTAAAATATAAGTTAATAATAAAACTTTGTTGTTCATTTAACTTGTAACTAGATAGTTATTTGATATTTCACATATCAACATACCAAACCACTAATAAAATGTGTTTAGCGAAAAACTTTAAAATTAGGAATCTACGGCTACATTAACCAGGTTTTAACAGCATACATAAGTATTATTGAAACCAATACAAATATTTAAAAAGTATGAATTCTACTGGTTGGTATTAAACATAACCAAATCACAACCTAGGCTACATCAGTATGGCATGAAGTTCAAATTAAAATCATCTTCAAATATAAAATATTTAATAAACAAATAAGTAAAACTACCTATACATAAGTTAAAACATAAACGGAATTATCACTTACACTACATTTATGAAGACACGAAGAGAAAATGAAGACCTATTATCATAAAAATATAAATAGGAATGTTGTGCATGAAGATAAACCAGTTGCAACATCCAATACCTAATTAATAATTTAAGAATTTATTTATTTCCTGGTATACCTTTACATAAAGATTATATAAATAATTTATATACCTCCTTTGTTAGACGTATAATGACGTCAATAAGCATAGACAAATATTGATGTTCTCATTAATGACAAAATATAGTCTACTTTATAAAATGCAGAGATTTAAAAGGATGCAGTTATGGGTTGAGATGATGAGCTTTTTATTATATTAGCTCACTAATGGCCATTAACTACCTCATTATCGATCAACGCTTTCTTGGTGCTCATGTCTATGCAACAATGAGAACTTGTATGGCTGGATTTGTTTTTTTTACGTTTAAACTCAATCATCTAAAAACGTAAATAATAACCCAAGTGTGATTTATATTACATTGGTATTCTTTAATGGAAGAATTAAAACCCAATCAACCTATAAAGTAAGTTACTATTAATAGGTGTAAAAAGTGTTCCTTTGGGTAATCCTCGCATTACAATAATGTGCTATACTGTAATAAAATGTAGATTATATTGAATAAATTCAAAATAAAGGAGAATATTTTAAAATTAAATAGAGAAGATGTTTTGAAAATATAAAATTTGCTTGCATATACAAAATACACAAACGAAACAGATCAACAATATCTCATTACAACTAACTCTAGTTAGTTCAAAATCTTTAAAGTTGAAACACCTTAAAACAATAAAACATTTTTACACGACTAAAAATTACAGTTATAGTCATTTTCTATAAATTTGCTTCTTTTATCGAACATTATAGACTGTAGTCATAAAATATTTGCAGTTACTTTGTTTATTTAGCAGGTGTACTCTGTTGCTGCAATACATTTAACAAGAGTTTACCTATGAAAAAATACATTCCTGAAAACAGACACCTTGATAAAGATTAAATTGCTTAAACTTCCTAAATGTTACAAACGAAAGGAAAATTAACTTTGCATGGCGATGTAGCGGCCGCAAACATTGATACAGAAAAACTTGTGTAAATATTTTCGAGAGCTCATTATGAAAATGTTTAATTTTACACATACACAGCTACTGGTAATATTTACTGACTGTGACAGTTAAAGGCAACTGTTAATCAATGACTACTTGAATAAAGCGAGTGGAAGTCAAATAAACACAACTACTACTATTTTATATTTTTATGTAGATCTCTAACTTTGCAAGACTTTGTGGAAAACAAATACATATTTAAAACGTAATTACAACCGCATGTTCTGAGGTTTTGGCAAGTTTTAAATAAGGTCATATATTTGTAAACAAAATACCTTTCCTACTTGTTCAAGCCCAATCATATTTCTCTATAAATGATCGTTTAAGTACAAGTTTACTTTTACTTGTAGTAGTAGATATCATTATAAATAACTAGAGTAACTATTAATCGATGATGATTAAATTGTAGGATAATTCAAAACAAAACTACCATTACAAAGGGTTTTCACTCATCACATAATCTAAATGCATCGCATTTACTTGACAACTTCATTAGCAGTTCCGAACTAAATCATTAAAATCCAATTTGGGGCGCCAGTATTCAGAATAAAGATGTGGCTTATATAGTGCCAAATCCAAGATGGATCTCAATGACTAAATCCTTTGAATCTCAACATAAAATCAACCTAAATAATTTAGTTTAAATTAGTTTAGTAGTTCTTTATCTTTTCTTACGAACATAAACTAATACGAACTTGATAAAGTAATACGAAACTTGAAATCACTAAACACACACATTTTCTCGAGAGATACATTGTAGACTTTATATCTCTCGAATCTACGCTCTGCATGTCGTCAGAGAGACCTAAGTAAGGAAAGATATATTAAGAAGATGTCTTCAAGATTTATTGCAAGTCTGGAGGAAGAATATATATCGAATGGTTTGTGTTGAAAAACAAAAGATGGTGTGAATTATTCTTACTGCCACTGTACTAAAACAACTGGAGTTTATGTTCAAATTGAAACTAGATTAAAGTCCGAGTTTGCTTTGTGAACCCGATTAGATGCATAAATAAAATGATACACTGAAATTTGAGCAGTGAATACATAAATCAAATAACACAATCTGAAACAAGAACGCGACAAACCTAATCTAAATAAAAAATATTAAAATTAATTATACTTTTGGCATCGAGCGTATTTTTTGCGGTGTCAATAATGTACACAGGTTGGACTTTATCCATTATGTGTTCACTACACTTGAATATGGTAAACAAACTACTGTACAGTAAGCACAAGCCAGCAGGCGCGTGGGCTGGAGGCGAGGCGGGGGTACATTCCTAAAAACATCCAGAGATCCGTTTTATTACAAGTCAGGCATAAAGAAATATAGTCGTGTACAGTATAGTTGGACGCGCTGTATAGTCATAGGTGCGTACTATACTGTATATAGTCGTGTACAGTATAGTTGGATGCGCTGTATAGTCATAGGTGCGTACTATACTGTACATAGTCGTGTACAGTATAGTTGGACGCGCTGTATAGTCATAGGTGCGTACTATACTGTATATAGTCGTGTACAGTATAGTAAGAGACTTTGCACCATACTTCAAACTCTAATCAAATATGTCAAAAGCATTTATTTGTTCACCATATCGTTAAACACGTCGGAAAACTGTGTTTTATATAAGTTTAAAAAAGCGGAAGGTTGTGCTGTGCAGAGTGTTTCTAGTGAATCAAAATAAAAACAGGTGCAACAAAAGGTATAAACATAACACAAAATTCATATATATATATATAGATATACAACTTTACGATACAATTGATATGCTCTACATACTCAACAAGATTAAATCACTTGGATTTTAATCCCATCTACTCACGTCAAATGGAAGTTGCACGTCTACAAAATTCAAGTAGTCGGTTTCTCTGCGGTCTGCGGTTCTATATGTTGTGCTGAATCAGAATTTGAAGTTTGCAACCAACATTTCCTGGAGCGTTCCGAGATATTGGTTCGCAAAAAAAAAACAAATTTTTTTAATTTTTCAGTTTTTTTGCTCTCAACACCAGAATTATGGATTTTCTAGATTCCACACATGTAATATAACTTTGTAAATGTCTTAATAGTAACATTTAATACCACTTTCAGTTATAACATAATTTAATTAGTAAAACAAATAAAGTTAGTTTCATAATTACAGATCCACAATGGTGGAGCGAAATTACAAAAACTTCTGGAAACTAAAATGTATGTAACAACGAAGTGTACCTATTGATGTTTTTTTAAATTTATGTGAACACACTATAATATTTTGTTAACACTCCGTTTAAAAAAATCCTGGTACACACACTGATACCATCAATGTTACAATTAAAATGTAGGTACTTTTTTATGATAAAATTAATTTAGAACTTTGAAATTTAACTACATTGTATTTAACTGATGAAGTAAAATTTTGTAAAGGTAGGTCAAACTCACAAGATAAAGTAAAGTAACTATCCACTGGTTAATTGTACATAATTCTCTAAGGATTAATGTAGTCTAGTGAACTATATATATCTGCCAGATCTGACAGTTACATTCTTGACTCTCAGTTGGAGGTCAGACAACTTTCCTTTTTTGGACAAGTGGTTGATGGTGGTGGAAGTGAAACAAACTGTGGTTGGCGTGCTTCCAAGATCGCGGGATATGACTGCTTACTTGGTTTCGGATTTCGATGTTATGCAAAAGACGACTACAATATTTAAGTGAATGTTTACGCAAAAACACGATATTGTTTAAATTTAAAACAAAGACTATTAGTCAGTGCGAACACAACTCTTACAAAAGGGATAAACTTTGGAAAAAAATATTTAAAATATTGTTGAAGGTGTCTTTTTTGCATGCAATGGTATTTCACGAAAATGGTAAATTCTTCTGGTCGATCAAGCACATTGTTTGCTGTGATGATATTCATTCAAATAATAAAAAATATCCGTTGTTTTTAAAACTATGTGTAGAATAAAAATAACTCTATAATAGCTGCTAAACATTATATGTCAAACTGTAGCTTTAGATGTAATTACACATTTAAATTAATTAAATCACTAAATAAAAACTATGCTATTGTTGCAACATTTAGAATATGCTATAAAATAGTAATGAATTAACTCATTTTCTATTATTTTTACTCATGAAGTAGTGCATTTTAAGTGCACCAAGTTGCACTATATAAATCATTGTGAGAGTTATTTACGCAATATATGAAATCAATATAACAACCCACCGGGCGTTTCACACGAAACCATCATAACAATATGTCACCTGAACATATTGATACCAAATCTGTCATATAATATTACACGCAGTCACGCCAACTGTGTGCATAGTTTAAATTAAATGAGAACAAAGACATTACTGAAATGAATAGTTGTGCCGTGCAATACGACTCTGTTGGAGCGTAGTAATTTTGTTGAAACATTATTTACAACTTTTACAGTTTGAAAATATCGGTAATTTAGTTCTTGGTTCAAAGAAATCGTGGGGAAAGAAGTGTCTGCCAGTTATTGACTTTCATAATAAAATATCTTTTTATACAAATAGCAACAATATTTGATAAAAAGTGAAAAGTTTTAGATTACTTGTATTATAATGAATATGGTAGATACAGTTTCAAAAAGTAGGACATACATTAATTTCCACGGAAAGATATTATGTATCCAACCGATAATCTGAAAGAATAGTATAACTAGTGAGGAAACTGACAACAAAACAACTTAAGTATGGTAAACCATTCTCTATTACGGAAGTGTTTCAGAACCTAAATGATTAAACTATAGATGTTTATCATTTCCTTATAGTTTGACCCAACAGCAATAGACACAAAATATTGTACAAAATGTTAAATACTACGTGGTCAAGACGAGAGGACAATTAAATGTATTAACAAAATAAATAAAGAACAGATTATAAAATTATTATTATAAAATAATAACAAATAAAGTCAAACTTGTACAGTCGAAACGATTATTAATAATGTTATTGGATACCGAAGTTTGTATGCTAGTTTATTAAGGTTTAAATTTGAATACTATAAGAATCTTTATTTTTTGTTTTTCACTATACAAACAACTTTTTTTTATAACAGTCAAACGTTGATATGACCTTATTTAGATAAGACTTATTTGTAATACAAGAATTATTAACAAATTAATTTCAGAATATTTTAATGCACAAATAATTCAAAACAAGATTATAGTTTATTTAGACTCATAAACATCTGATTTACTAGATAACGTATATATCACTAAGGGGAAATAATAACATTTGTATTCAAAGCATTTTTATCACGATAGTAGCATACTGAAGAATAGATTTGTTTAAGTTATAAATGTCTAGTAAAGAAATCAAAACAAAGTGGAGATACAAATTCACATTGAGACGAGGAGATGAGCGCCAAGAATCGCATCGCCATTGAGGTCAAAGCTCATTAGTATGTTATTACTATGCAAAGCACATCAACTGAACCCCCGACTGTCTTTTTGTAAACCTCTTCATTTACAAGTCATTTACTGCAAACGGGTTCATTTTAAATGTAGATGGCGATAATTAGGTTATGACGTCAAACTCTTTCTATAATAAACTCGTTACATCGTTTAAAGTAGAACTGCTACAAAAATGAAAAGAATATTTTAAAAAAAGAGGAAAATATATGAAGGTTTCGACACCGTGAAACGGGAAATACAAATGTTAATAACAGTCTGATGATTTGGTACTATTAAAATTGATAGTCAAAAAATCTATTGATATAAAACTAAACTGTATTAAAAATTAGTTTAGTAAAGGATAAAAAGACCCAGTAACTTTTGTATATTTACACCTATTACTTGTTAAAAATGACAACAACCAATAAATTGTAAATTGTTATAAATTGTCTAATAACATTAAGAACAAACAGTTTTTCGCGAATCGTGTTTGCCCTATAATTGCTGTATTAAAACACAATACAATCAAATACAGTATATTCAATTATAAAAAGACAATTTTAGAATTTTCATTTTTTAACCCTTGACTGGTATGGTGTTCCAGAGAACCTTAACTGGTATGGTGGGGTCTTTGAAGACCCCAATTTTAAAAAGCAGTAAAAAATACACATAAAGGAAAAATTAAATTGTAATACAAATGTAATGATAATAGTTGTACAATAAGCTTGTGACATTCACATTTCTTTTTTAGTTCAAGTAATTTACTTTAGACAGTATGAATATATTTGTATGTACGCTTATATACTTTTGTGACCAGTTGGGGGGTTTTAAGAGGTTTTCAATCAGAATAAAGCAACATTTATAAGCTTAATACACAAACCAATGAGTGAATAAACTCAGATTTTGCCTTAAAATCTTACATTCAAGTTGTCATAGATAGTACAAAACAGAGCTTTTAAAAGAGTTTATCTTCAGCCGACATGTAAAAGGATTACTTAAGATATAGTGGTGGAAGAAATGTTTTCTTGAAGCATACCTTGAAAGCTTCTTGCTCAGACAAGATTATTTACAATGTTATATAGCGTTAAGGAATTTCATGTAGACTGAACTTAAATATAGATCTAACATAAAATGCAGTTCATTGGGAAATAAAACTACATTCTTTAATTTTGATCGATAATATCGGTGTGAATTTAAATAAAGGATGTTTCATTTGTCGTTAGTTGCTTTTTACGAACAACCACTGTATGAATATATTTTGTAATTGTTTTGTGAGCATTATACGTCATAAAACGTAATTTTAATTCTGAGACTTATAATTTGTTTGACTAAAGTTAGGAATCTGTGTATGATGTATGAATATCGAGGGGAGTTCTTTATGACATCCTTTTTACAGTGCTCGTGATATTGCATCGGCATTACTGTCCGAAGGCCTATGCCATTTAGATACTTTGTTTTATCACCTGGTGTATTGACATTTTGCCAATAGGTCCGTTTAGTAATTTAAGACAATAAAAACAAATTCTAAGTATATTTTATCGATTTTTTAAATTGAATTTTCCTTCTAAACCAGAGTGTCGTTGAGTAGATATTTGAAACTCCATTAAGCATGATATTCAGTTTGTGTATTGTCCCGTCATATGTTCTTCCAAAGTCGTTAAGGATGTGTAAATTCAAATAAAAAATGGGCAAAATAACATCAAAATATCATTGATTAAAACCACAGAGGCCAGTTATCAGTTCTAGTAATATAAAAGAAACTCCATTAATTTCATATCCTAAATTATTGTAAACATTTTATTTAACAATTCAGAATACTTTTATTTTGTATACACTTATTATTCCATACTCTACCAGTTTATGAATTTAAAGGACGATTTTCGTAAAAAAACTGTACTATATAAAGCCACTTCATGCAATATGTCACCTATTTTGATGCGGCTATGTATGTACAACCCAACACGAAACACATTTGGTGCTCGGACATCCTCAACTCTTATATAGGGAGTTTTGATCCAATTTTCAATTGTTAAAATTGAGATTTTCAAGAGGATGTAAAACTTAAAATATAACTAACAGGAATAATCAAATATTGTTCAGCATTTGTAAACAAATATATTGTTTATTGTTTTAAACAAAGATATATGAATTTCTGGGATTTAGTTAAATCAAATATTGACTTAAAAAATATGAAACTTAGGAATAGCAACAAAATATATTGTTTATAGATATTATATTATATATATTTAAATTTTAAGGGAACAGAAAAAATACGTTATGTAAATTACATTATTAAAGATTGTAAAGAAGAACTTTGGAAAACTGACGGATACACAAGGTAAACTACCTATTAATATTATTCAAGAAGAACTTACTTATGGTATAAATATTTAAAGTATATAAGTGGGTTTAATTTTCAATAGTTTTAAATTCTGGCTTTTGCCGAAACTAGCCAGTCTCTTAAGCCAACCGAGCAACAATCTTTACCCGGTCCAAAAGATATTATTCTCTTTGCTACTCTTATCTCAAACGGTGTATCTATAACTAATCCCAGTTAGTTCTAAAACAAATCGTGAATGTAACTGAAACAAAGTTTAAAAAATCCTTTATAGATTATTTACAGTCTCCTTGTAATTGAAAAAAAAAACTCAAATACTGTATTTCCTTACTAATCTCTCTCAAATTCCGAAAACGGTAATAACCCGTTAACTGCGCATCCCTCTGTTTAAATTATCCCAACAAAACATTATTAAACAACGTACTTTTAAAAACTTAGCGTTAAATTGTACTTTTACAATTGAACAAGGATTCACAACAGAAGTCGAGAAGATAAAGAACTTTGTTTGAGGTGTGGGGAGCGGAGACTACAGTGAAAAGAAATTTAATACACAGCTATTGTGGACTGTAATAATTATACGTACTATAAAGTAATACTTTTGAAATGAGTTTTTTTTCCAGTTTTCTTCAATCTTATTAACACAGTAAAACACGGACAAAAATATCCTCTAAAACGTCATTTGAATGCAGTTTAAGACTTCCAAAATCATAATAAAGCTATTAGGAAAAATCATCTTCATCACACTGTATCGAAAATAGTCACTTCCAATAACAGCTGTGAGTATTAAAAATAGCGTTTTCTCGGCCTAGATCGGCAAAATCAGCAGGGGATTTTCGCCGATCTAGACCGAGAAAACGCTATTTTTAATACTCACAGCTGTTATTGAAAGTGACTATTTTCGATACAGTGTGATAAAAAGGATTTTTATCGGCTGGAGACTTTTGCCGATCTCTAAATTAGTTATAAATTATAACACCAGTAGCTCTATAAATAATAATTATGATTTGAAATGTCGTCTTATTAATTTATTAGATGTAATAACTATTTTAACATAGAAAAAAACGCGAGTAACAATACAAACTACATTTTGATACTATTTACAAGTATTAAATAAATAAACCTTTAACTTATTATTTAAAAAAGTTCGTCAGTAAGTTTATTCATGTACCTGTATCGGTAGTACTTTTCGTTAAAAATCAATGTCTATAAATTCCTAGAATTAAGGAAGGTTTTTATTTGTACCGCTATTGATATTAAAATCAGCTGATCTCAATAATTTAGTTAGTGCTGTAAACGTAAACTACGTTGTCTTTGTACTCCAGGAATGTTATTTACAAACGATAGGTTATTTTAAAAAAAATATATGAAATTTATTATTAATACTAGTAATTATAGAGTGATGAAAAGTATCGTTCATCACACGGGCCAAAAGTGGCTTTTCGATCCTTGCTCATTTTCCGACTTGGGCTTCGTCTCGGTCGTTAAACTTGAGCTCGAATCTAGCAGGTACCCGTGTCTTCGCACACCGCCCAATGATTCGTCGCATAGTAATACATGTGTATTGTTTTAGGGGTTGTTATTACATTTTCACCTCTTAGCAGCACGCTATAAAATGCAAATATGATATACATAGTAGATATGTATTGTAAGAAATAAATGTACCAATTTCCAGCTCTCTAGCTTAATGGGAAGCATAATAATTCATTTGTATTGTTTTAGGGGTTGTTACATTTTCACCCCTTAGCAGTACACTAA
>JAGFPH010000431.1:387385-410783 GCA_018207615.1 Philaenus spumarius | reverse complement strand
ATTACATTACCTACCTTTATATTTGAAATTTTTAAACCCCCCTCAAGTCCAACAAAATCATAAAGGTTCAGATATGTAAAAAACATTGTCCTGTTAAGCAACACAAGCTGCTTTGATGTTATGATAACAATCTCATTTTCCAGAACTTTCATCGTCCATTATTTTGAAACGAAGCAAGATACTAAGTTCTAGTTTGCGCCATTCTGTTTCTCTTTTAATAAGCTTTTCAATGGTGTATTACTGAAATTTTTTTATTGAAATTTTAAACCCCCCCCCTCAAGCCCTTAAAACCCTAAAGGTTTAGATATGTCAAAAAATGTGTCCTGTTATGCAACACAAGATTTGTACTAAGTTTTGTTAACTTATTTTCAATAACAAAAATAATAAAGGGGGTTAAAGGGATTTTATGAACAATTCCATGGTAGGAATAAGGTCTTTTTGGTGGAAAACAGTGAAAGAATGAGATGGTGATAAATCAAAAAACTACCACTCAGCATGAAAAAAAACATATTTTTATCACTATTTTTTTACGAGTTGGTTTCGCCATGTATATAAAAATCTCTAAAACCACAGAATTTTTGAACACTTTGTTGAACTATTCTCTGAAATAGAATAATTAAATGGGATTTTAGCATGTTTTGTGCAGAAAAACTGGATTAAAAGAAATCTTTCATATAGGCCTACCACTTAAAATGTTAGATATTTGGAAATAAGGAGCAAAAGTTGGGTGGGTTATAATCTAAAGTAATTGTATAAGTGGTGCTAACGTAAATTTACTCTAAAACAATTTGTAATAATACTGTATATTTTGATTCTAGGAAGAATATGCACAATAAGTTATTAATATTCCACAAACCCGTAACTATTTCATATGAAGTATTTGTAATACATCCTTCATTTCATTTAAATTTGTAACCAATGTTTCCTTTTATTCCTAAAGTATATGATGGGTTCCTAGATTAATTAAATATCGGTAAACTTGCTTAATTGATACTTAAACTATATAACTGAATTTTGAATGAACATATACTTCTTTAAAACTATTCATGTAGGTATTGCATTATTTAACAAACTAAGTCAAATTTATTACTGATAGGCAACCATTTTTGACATAGTTAAAACATAAAAATAGTTTCTTAACTTCGATTAAAAAGTTTAACGGTCTAATGGTTGAGGTTTGTGAATAACTTGTGTAATTTATAATATATTGCGCACATTCAAATAATGGAAGCAAGCAACACCCTCATCTAAGGAACTGACAAGAACGATTGGACTGAACCCTTAGTTAGAAAAGGTGCACTTGACGGCAACATGGGATGTGTAAATCTGGCAACATTGTCGCCCCCGACTGAAGGTATAACCATAAATGTTGTAGTCTAAAAAATATAATATTTTTGAAGCCACATAAGCACCTGACCCAGACTAAGGAAAATATAGAAAACCGCTGTAAATATTACAACAGAGAAACTTTACTTGGTTAACAAACAAAAGGGATGGGCATGGGAGACCTCAGGTCATAGTGAAGACAATGGTTCTAACAAGGGCGAGTTTGACATGTATTCTACCTGATCATTTAGTTTTAGGTGGTTTTAACCTAAAAGAAATAACAATTGGATTGAACTAGTACAATATTTCTGACTTTGAAAGTGATAATTTATAAATACAAATGCTCCAAGTTCCCTTCCAAACCGTTTATTAAAACATTTATTGAGGTTATATAAAATATATAGTTAAATTAATTTTTAAATATTATTTTTCTTTTTAACTTTTAAAGACGCTGATCACTACAAAAGTAGGTAGTAGGGGGAAATGATCAGGTGTTAAAAAAAAAACGTATTTAAAGTCAGTTAAACTAGAGCCGATATCAATTATTTATCAAACTATCGTTTAGCTTGAGAAATGAATTTTAAGCCAGTATCATGTAAATTAACAAATCGGAATCTATTTAATTTGGGCGTATGCAATCCTGACAGGTTTAACGCCAAATGAAGAAGATATATTTTTAAAGACAGGAAAAGGTAAGGTTACGCACAAGGTGTACATCAAAAAGCATTGTATTCAGTTTAAAGAATAACATAAAAAAACATTAAATATTCGTGAAAACGCTAACTGTTCCATACAATCTCTGCTTTTATCACTGAGGAAATAATTTATTTGCAAATAATATTCCAGAGTTACAAAACTTTTTGAGAAGTAATTAAGATAATTGTCAGTACCTTTGTACCAAATATGGCCATAACCTCTACAATAATGTATCGGATCTTACTTGAAAGATGTTTTAGAAAACTATTTCAAACTCTGTATAAATGTTTAAAAAACGGAGAGCACAATTTTAAACTGTTCACAGAACACATATAAATACTTTATTTATACGTGTGCTAAATTTCATTTTAATTTATTATTAAATTTAAAAAAAAAAAAACATTTAACTGACAACGCGCAAACTGCTAAATAAGCAACATTATGAAAAACTAAAAACCGACACTTACATCATTCGAATCTTACTCTGGCAAAGACATGCATAAAAATATAAATTATGTGTGTATGTTGCCGTTAAGGCAGGTAAAATAAATTAAACATAATTTTCGGTCATTCCTAGACTGATAAAGTAACACATATTTCTTGAATGTAAATATTTATTCATTACGATAGCAACAAATTGAATAAAATAACAGATAAAACAGTTGATTCGGATGTCCAGCTTAGTGAAAAATAATATTTAAATTTAGGCCTAGACTGAACCAATTCATGTTTCAACACACACACACATAAATAAAAGCTTGAGTTAAGGAATTTAAAAATAAGAAACGACTAAGTTACATTCTAATTAAAAATAAATAAGACGTATTAGAATTTAATAGTAGGCCTATTTATATAAAATAATCTGTTTGCCTTTGCTTCTACATGAGTCACCGAGGGGGTTGACGAGTGAAGCTAGCAGGGGCGGAGCCCTCTAGTATCTAAATTTATAACTAATAACTACGTTATAATTTAGTTGAAGCTCATATCACTGAAGATGACGACTTTGTCGTTGAAACGTGTTTGACAAATAAACGTATTTTGTGAGGATTGTGTTCTGTATTTTATTTTTACTTTTACTTTTATAAACAATACTTTACTTTCAAAAGTGTTTGAATTTTCTTGATTTTCTAATAAACTGTTTAAATAACTGTATTTATTTGTTTATAATATTGCAATGTTTAGTTTATTTCTCTTAGCCACTAAAATCATAAATACTATTTGACATGTGCGAATATTTCACACGTTAGGAGCAGACCTACACTTACCTAATTTAATAAGTTCATTTAATTGAGTTAATTACGTTTATTTATTTAAGATGGATTATAAATAACAGTTTTCATATAGAATTTTAGTTTGTATACAATCTAACAGCAGTCATGCTAGTTAAACAGATTGTTAATAGATGTCGCCTTTCATTAGGAACCATATAAAGTATATTATAAAAGAGTTTTTCATCAATTTTTGTAAGGAAAACATGAATTTTAAGCTGTTTGTCTATTTTCGTGAATAGCGGGGAATAAAAGCTTAAAATGAAGTTTAAATAATTAATTTTGATGGAGAATTAAGGAAGATATCGCTTAGCGACAATAAACACCTTTGAGAAAAAATATCTGTATTAAGGATACTATGAGAAATTAAACTGTACAATTTTTGTATGCTCAAATTGTTGGACAGTTGTGTTTACTGCCCTGGTCTGAAATTAGTTAATAGACATGTTAATTTCCTGGTTTCGAACAAGAACCAGCTTTCCAATAATGAGCTGCAATTTGCTATACAAAAATGCCTTGAAACAGCTAAAAATGGTTAACTTATATTATTTGTAGTCAATAAATATTAAACGTAAAGGAGAAAAAAAATATTGTTAATAATTTCTTAGTAGCAAAGAGGCAAACATGTTGTTAACTCCGTCGGCTCTTTGATAGTACAATAAATCTTTTATGGGTTGACAAGTGCATAAAAGAAAGGTTTCTAGTCTAGCAATATTCAAGTGGAGTGTGCAACTTGCGTGAAAATCTCGCCGTTTGTCTCCCTCCTCATCTAGAAGCTTTAGTGTGGATTTCCTAAATTGAAAAAATGTTAATTTTGATGTTACATACCGAATACGGGCAATTTTACTAACATATGTATGCAATCTAATATGGATCAGACATCGGAAACACAGTCTCCCCGTTTGACATTGTGTGAGTGTGGCTCGGCATTTGGTACGTCCTACAAGTATGTGTGTGTGTGGATGTATGTGTATAAATAAATTTTTGTCGTACAGTTTCTCAAATCCGAATCAACCGATTGAATTCTACGACATGTCAATCGAAAGGGTGTATCAAAACTTAGATCTGATTAGATTTGAGAGTTAATCCATCGAGCCAATCCGAAGAAATTTAAAAAAATAACCTAAATTTTTTTTGGAATTTTTATGTTTTTTAAAAATAACTTTAAAGCGTGCGAAAAAATCATAATAAAACCATGTATACATTTTTTGTGCTTAAAAAACTGCGTCGACTGCTTTTTTGAAAATGAAAATTGGACGACGCATTCAAAAGTTATCGTTGTTTAAAAATTCACAAATTTTCGTTTTTTGGTATTTTTTTAACATATCTTCCATATTTCTCAACCAATCAATATAAACCTGTACATTTTCTTTTTGTGCTTTAAAAACTGCGTAGAATGCTTTTTTTTTAATTAAAATCGAACTACGCATTCAAAAGTTATCGTTGTTTAAAAATTCACGACATTTTGTTTTTCGGTATTTTTTTAACATATCTTCCAGATTTCTCAACCAATCAATATAAACATGTACATTTTCTTTTTGGGCTTTAAAAACTGCGTCGAATGCTTTTTTGAAAATGAATATCGAACGACGCATTCAAAAGTTATAGTTGTTTAAAAATTCACAATTTTTTTTGTATTTTTTTAAGATATCATTTAAATTTCTTAACCAAACGATATTTGTCCGTACATACATTTTTTTTGCTTAAAAAATCGCGTCGAAAACCGTTCGGAGAATCAAAATCGATCGACGCGTTCAAAAGTTACAGCTGTTTAAAAATTTCAAACTAAGCGGGAAGTTCTAGGGTTGGCCTGCACGGTCAACCAATTTCCAGATTTTTAAATATTGATTTTTACAGGCAACCTCAACATATCGTATTTCAGTAATGTCAATATCAATGAATGAAGTCAAAATATAAATATGATATAACAATGTTTAGTTTGTCAAGGTTTCCTAAAATCCCAATCCTAATTAAAAATATTTAAGTACTGAATCGTTATTGCATTATTAGAACAAAGTTAATATTAAGATTTTAACAGTAGGGACAGTTGACAATTTTTCAAATGCAACTCAATGAAAGACATAACGTTTTTAATAAATAAAGTTGGTGTTGAGATTAATAATTTTACCCAGTACGTCGTATTGCCAGAAGGGCTTTAAATACTTTGAGTTATTCACCTTCATATTTCATTAGCATCGGAATGGAATCGATGTAATATAAAACGTGTGTTTTACACCAGGAAATAACGGCAGATCCAGTTTTGTTGGAAATTATAATTTTCTGCGAGATCTCTATCTCATGACATATTTAAGTCAAACTTTGTCTCTTTTTCTCTACATTAAACTTAAGTTTTCAGCCATTTAATTTAAAGGTATAAAACAAAATAAATGTAGATTTTAAAGCTGTTAACATCATTTTAATAATAGTGACATACAATTTTTGACGACAAAATTAATTTCATAAGTTAAAGGCTGAATAAGAACGGCAAAAAGATGTATCCTAGGTCGCACTGATTTAAATCAAAACCCGAACCACAAAACAAGGAGCAAAAACTATAACTAAACAACTAAATTGTAAGTTAAGTTTAATACCTTACCCTTATGTACATTTCGATGACATGGTCATCATCCGCAGAGGATTTTAACACTACTAAAAGTAGGATGATGACCATGTCATCGAAATGTAAATAAGGGTAAGGTATTAAACTTAACTTACAATTTAGTTGTTTAGTTATAGTTTTTGCTCCTTGTTTTGTGGTTCGGGTTTTTATTTAAATCAGTGTGATTTTGTCGCCACAGTGCTCTTTTATTTGTTTAATGTATCCTAGGTATTTAGAAATAATAGTTTTTAAACGAAATCAATTTTAACTATAGAAATTGAACCTTTATTGTGCATTTAAATTTATTTAAATATTGTATTTCAGTCATTACAAAGCTTAGTTTCAAATAAAATAGCCAAAGCCTAACAACCTAATATCGGAAATGCAATCGATACTACTGCTCCTCATTTTGCAGCACGTAGTTAGGGGTTCATTAGAGGTACAAATCGTTAACTCGAGTAAAACCGTGTTCGTTTTTTTTTTACAAATCTCAAGTTAGAGAAGATTGGAGTTGGATGAAAATGCTAACATCTATTAGGCATTGCCCATAACCACTGAATACTGTCATTTCATATAATTCATTGACACAAATTATTCTGAACTTTCACTTTGAAATATCAACAAATGTAGAAAGATAAAACTCGCTTACCTGAAAACGAAAGATAAAATTAGATCTCACAAATTGCAAAACAACCTAAGAAACATTACAACGTTGTTACAATTAAATACTTTTTAAATACCACCTACACGTAAAGCGTTGTTCCGTAAAGTATACACATATAGTATTTTTACGATTAATACATGGAACAATTTCGTTTGCATAAATTAGGATTGTACACGTTTAAATGCATTATTAATATATGCAAAATATTACTTGTGGGAACATTGCTCATGATAATTTCCATTCGTGTTTAAATGTATGATTGAACTGATCTATTAATTAAGTTATTTAAGTATACTAGGGGAGACCCTGCGTGCTCCGCACGCCAACCCCCGATGGGACCTTCTAAAAACATATGTTATGTTTTATTTATAATAAAGGAGTAGGATTAATAATAACCTCAAAACTAAGATGGTAAATCAGGTTAAATGTTCAAATCAAATTATTTTGTATATTTTATAACAACAGTTATAATAAAGGTTAAAAGAACCAGTAAGGCTCAGGTGTACACTTAATAAAAACCTAACCAAAAAGTTACTCATTATCAATTACCGTATATTATCAATAAATAGGTCTACTATATGTCTTATTTATTTTTAATTAGGATGTAACATAGTTTTTTCTTATTTTTAAATTCTTTAAGGCAAGTTTTTATTGGTTTGTGTGTGTTGAAACATGTGTTGTTTCAGTTGGCCTAACTTAAAATATTATTCAGTACTAAAAGCTGGACATCCGAATCAACTGTATTATCTGTTACTTAAAAATAATTATTTACGTCCATGAAAGCAGCTGGATTAGTTTGTTTCTTATTATAAACAGCTGTTTTGTATAGAAATGGTTTTTAAGTTCGTTCCATCTTGTGGGGAAAACCCGACTTTTGAGATTAGCTCACGCCATTAAGGGTAGAATTTTTGACATCTAAAACCTTATTGCAAAACTTCAAAATGAGACGAATTTTTTGAAAACTCAAACATTAAATTTGGTCCAGAAATAATGGAGGCGTTTTGTTCACAAAAAACTGCTTCACTTATTATATATAAGGGTGTGACTAACTAGTCATGCACACTAAACACACGCATACCTTACTTGTACGGCAAAAACTCAGTCGTTTTAAAGCATGAATCACAACAGAATATTTCATCTAAACTATAGTTTTCCATCGGATAGATATCAATTACAGTATTTGTTATTTATTGTACTTCTATTCTTACAAGATTAGCCAAGTAAAAGTATTGACAATCAAAGTAATAATAATATTAAGATTCAGAACGGAATAAAGCATCTAGATTTTGGTATCAATTTTCGTTCAGATTTTTAATGACATATACATTTAAAAAAAAACTTTGTTAGAGATAAAACCTTTTAGTTGAAATGTTTGATTGAATGTATGTGCTCTTATTATTCCGATATGTGCAGACGCTAATTAAATCAAACAGCTTAAAACACACAAAAATCACACGATAAATAAACAAATTTCGTAATCGTAAAAGTGGAAATGATGGTTAGGGATTTTCTTGATAGCAATGATTAAATTTTCAGTGGCTTTATCATATGCACTGACTACTCCGTAGCAATATTGGGTTTTTTAATATTAAGAACAATTGCAAACTTCTACCTTAGATTAAATTCCACAAGGAAACATCGCCATTTTGTGTTTCATTAAAATTGTATTTGCTTCTAACGTCTCATTAGTGTCACTACGTTGTAACTAAGGTTATGTATAGCGATCGAATTATTAAAAGGAAAATATATTCTACGTCATTTTGTAAGTTGCATGTGCGTATTTCAGTGTTAAGCGAGTTTATTTTATTTATATATTTGAATAGAAACATTACGTTTTAAAAATATAAACTAATCAATCTAATAACCATATTTCGTACTATTATATTTAAATAACTAAGCAACTTCAAAGATTATATAAATTTTATGTTTTGTAGTACTTATATGTTTAGAAGTTAAATTTAAAAATAAAATTAAAAATATTTAATTTACATTTCATTATGGAATAAACATTACTTAAGGTAATAGCCAAAACATTTCATCATTCAACGAATCTAAATATTTAAAGATTAACTCAATGGAATTCAGTTCATGAAGAGTGTTTAGCCTCTCCGCATTAAGATGAATGTTTGTTGCTAAGTCGTAACCATTCTATTTGGGAATATTTCCGCCAGGTAAAGGTATCGCTTTACATGTAATCTGATTGGCTTCTCTTCATTCGGGGTATAACAATCCTGGAATTTCATTTGAATATAAAGGATATTTTATTCCAAAATGCGCTGGTGTTTGTTATAAAATTTATAAAACTTTCCAAACTTTTTAGGCGACTATAAAAGTTTATTTAATACACAATTTTAAAGGTAAATGGCTCGAGTAGACAGGAGAATTAAATGGAAACTGCTCTACATTGAGCGAAAATATTATCAATTTTAATCGTTGGTTTTAAGTTTCTCATTTAGGAACTAAATGTCTTCATTACATTTCTTCGGTTAAAAATCTCTGCGGTGATATTCTTTTTCATAATTTTTCTTTCCGTGCAAAACGAGAGGTTTTATAATGGTGACGGATGAAGAGGGAGGAGCCATTTCATTACATAATAGGTTTCGGATCAATGTTTTCCTTACTTTTAGTGAAATGTTGTCACATTCTTGATATCAAATATTTAATCTAGAGAAGAATTCATACTTTGTAAAACAAATATCATATCGTCTATTGCAAAACATTACGGCTTCGTTTATTTCTTCGTTTAAAAGCGAGTGTACGACCGTACGTACAATATAATATAACAGCTGATTTCACCCATCATCTGTAATACTTTAACAAAACCTATCGTAGATTATACTTTCGGGTTATGTTTACAACTTCATATAACGTCTTGTAACGTTGATTTTTGTAAATATGAATTGTATAACTAATATAGGCTATATTAAAAGATTTGCTTTGAGGTTATAATTACACAACCTTCTATCACCAATGTATTCATTTATACAAATTTAAAGAAGAGTAAACCATTCGTTTAACTTCGGAACATCTTCGTATAACGTATAATAAACTGTACCTGCGCGACCGAGCATCGCTCAGTACTTTTTTTTAGGAAAATGTATGCAAATACGAATCACATACTGAATTTGTTTATGATAATCATTAGATAATTTATATTACCTTTATAGAAATATAAAGAACGCAGAAACCGGTGAAAAGTTTTTTTAGAACAGTTAATAACAGCACAAAAATTATGTTTTAGTTACGTTTGGTGTTGAAATCAGCTGATGGAAATATTATAGGAAACAGCTGATTACTGTCATTATTATAGTCAATACACATATGTAACGATTTTAAACTCTATAAGCCCAATGTTAACAATTTTCAAATGAGTTGTTTAGAAAAATACGAGTTTTCCTGAGGTAGTGGTTTTTACCAATCGATTTTTTAGACCCAAAAGCCTCTAATCCCAAACTTTCAGCAAAATCCTTCCGCTGGATCTCGAGATTGCTCGTACGTACAGACATTGCTCGTATTAGAGTATAGGATATTCCATTATTAGTTTCTTCATTATAATATTAACAACTTCTAAATAATTTGATATATCTTATCTTCTAAAGCGAGAGATAATTGTTTGTCTGCTAAATGGATCTGGAATCTCCGTCTAAGGATTTTTCATTTTTTGATTTTATATGGGGCTTTTGGCCACGAGAAATCGATTGGAAATGGTCACCAGTCTGGGAAAATTCGTTTTCTACGTCTTTTTCTTAAATTAAAAAGTGAAATTTGTCCATTTTAAACAATACAAAGCACAGCTGATGCAAATGTTTTCAATGCCATTACAATAATCATCTGTTTTCTTTTAAACTGTATTTTATTAGAGGTAAGCCTAATGTTGTATCTATTTATAGTTACCATGGCAACGAATACATAATAAACATACCCTTTATTTAGTTGTTTAATGTTATAGGCCTAACCTAAACGATGTTCACGGAAATTTGCAATAATAGTAGTTATTGACGTGAGCGAACTAGGCCCTAGGAATAAATCGATATTGAAATAATACTTTAATTTAGGCCTGACTTATTTCTGAGGCATAGCGTTGAGATTGTGGTTAATCCTTTAAACTGTATTTTTATTACAGGTAAGCCTAATGTTGTATATACCCTTTATTTAGTTGTTTAATGTTATAGGCCTAACCTCAAAACTCAATAATCCAATATTTATTATTGAAATCATAGCCCTGCTTATAATCGAGCTTTAGCTCGGTCTCCAGGTACTCAATATGAAATAAAAAGCAATTAAAATATAACATTTTTATTATTTAATATAATAATTATATATATATACAATTTTGACAAAAATAGGCCTAAAGTTTTATAAAATCATATCTAAACATCCTTATAATTGTACACATTTACGGAGTTAAAAATCTCCTTAGAATAGTTAGGTAGGCCCAACTCTTGGTATTATTATCTCTGGGTAGGCCTACATAAAGTTTGTTGTTTTTAAATAGTATTTTTTAAATTATGCATTTCTGACGTGTAGCTAATTAATTTTCCTGTGATAACAGTAAGCACTAGTTTGAATATAATTTTTAAAATATACATTTTAAAGATTTGTATGATTACATTGAAAAATACATCCAGTATAGACGCAGTACCAGTATATTAATAAAAGAAACAACTAATTATAATGTACGCACAATAAATATGTCTATCGTTAATAATAAGTTAAACCAGTTTCCAAAAAGCAAAGATTTCCGGTTAGTATACTGGTTAGATAGATATGCCTGGTTCAATTACAGCAGGAGCCAAATATTTTCCATTTATGATAATCGAGAAAACTGTTCGTCTTAAAATAAAGAAACAGACTCTAACAAGATTAAGCAAAACTAATTAGGTACTCTTTAGAACTAATGAAACTACATATATTATAGTGTGAATACTTCTGATCTAAACTAGAAGCTATTGAAAGTAAAGAGGAAACTGCGCTTCGCAAGCCAAGCTCATTCCGTCCTACAACACATCTATACTAATATTATAAAGGGGTTCAATTTGTTTGTTTTTGGTATGCAGGGGGTGGGGGTAATATCTGGAACTAAAGAATCGATTGAAAAAATAGGTTTACTAATAAAAAGCTTCACTATCCCTGAGTAACATAGGCTATAAATTCATTGTGATAAAAACATTTTTTATTTCAATATTTGTAAATTTAGTCGGAAAAAATTCTTAGGTTAGGCCTAGACTGATGAATTACCATAGCAACCAATTGAATAAAATAACAGATAAAACAGCTGTTTGCTCTAATATTTCCATTAACACCTGATTTCACACTTTGAAGCAACTGTTTGTATTTCTAACTTTTAGGTAAGGTTTTTATTAAAGTGTAGACCTGAGCCTTGCTTGTTCTTTTAACCTTTATTATAACTTCTGTTATAAAATATACGAAATAATTTGATTTGAACATTTTACATTATTTTCTTACCATCTTAGCTTTGGGGTTATTATTAATTATACACTTTTATTATAAAGAATACATAACATGATTATGTGTATAGAATGTCCCAACGGAGTTGGCGTGCGGAGCACCCAGTGGTTTCCCCTAGCAGTTTATAATTTCATTTTAATAAAATAGTGAAATTAATAAAGCAAAGATAGTAAATAATAGTAAAGGTCTAAAATACTGAGTTTACGATATAATGGGAGGTATAATAATGGTTTCCATTGATCTACGTCTACTCATAAACAAAACCCTAAGCACGAATTCGAGATATTAGAAATCATGAAATCCCACGGATAAATAACATACATTCAGAGCTAATTACCAACACTGCAAATCTTTCTCCAGCTGAGCAATACATTGGACAAATTGATTTGAAAAATTTTCTTTGACATTATATGTGCCTTTCTTTCAAACGTTTCCCTTTATAATTAATTATAAGACAGTAAAAAGCAAAGTTTTCACATAACTGTACTTACCAGATGAAATCATACTAACTTATATGGATAAATTCTAATCAATAAAAGTATTAAAAACTATTTCCGGGACAAACTTATTATAATCGCCTTTTTTAATCAAAGAATATAACTACAATATCAATACTATAAACATATACGAGTCACTATGTATATTAAAGATATAAATAACAATACTGATTTGTTATAACTTGTGTTTTTTTCACATAAATGCATCAGCCTGTAAACACGAATGAAATTGTTATTTTGACTTAATTAGCTAACCGATACAATATACTGTATTTTTATAGTAAACTATATAGGAATATAGTTATCTTGTAGCTAATCCGTTAGGACATTGCAATTATTATAACCACGCTACTTGGTTGGCTTGTACAATTTACAGACGCTGACCAAGTACGTGTTTCACGCAGTGTGCGTTTGTTCAGCCAAATCTCATTAAGGTTACTCGTAAACAAATTTCCTTTCGTGAATTTTTCTGTCCCTTTGTAAGACTAGTTCCAAAACTTGTAAACGTACAAGATCAGTTAACAATTCGTGAGTGCGTTCAAGGTTTTGTTTAGCTGTTTCCAACGCAAACTTCTTCAGCTATTTACTACTTCCATTTGTTTCGTTGCAAGGCGTTTATATTAAGTTTTGAGATACATCATTGAATACAGTCAGTTAGTTCATTAGTTCATGATGTCGTCACGTGGTAGAAGCATGGATTTGTAATTAGTGTGTACAAGTCAACGTGGAGACTTACACTTGTGCGGAGCGTAGTTAGTGCTAATGATTTCACGAATTACCACCAATTTAGAACAAAATATTACAAACAACCATCTGCAAGACATACTGTTACTTAAAGGCACAGTCACAGGATAACTTGTGCAATAACTTTACCTGGTCTATACCTGGTCAGATTAGACCTCCAGTTTCAGAAGTGACGATCGAACAAATATGGCAGACATTTATTTGTAGACTTCGAACTGAATGTTATAAAGTCTACAGTCATACACGTTACAACTTACACGAGCTTTGGCTGATGACGACTACATTAAATAATCTGAGTTGTGTTAGTACAACGTTTCTATTTTGTTTGATTACTTATTAACAAATGATAAGTAGGCCTGCAATAAGTTGTATATAAAATATTAATGTTATATTTAACTTAACAACCTACGAATAAAAACTGTCTCAGTTTGTATTCTATTTTCTTCTTTATTAAATGTAATTTTGTACGCACCTTTACTTTTTTCTATCCTCTACTTTGTACAGTTGAAAAAAATCTACTTTTCCAGTTTTTGAAAATTTTGAAGTTTTTAAATAATAAATCAAATATTATAATAAGTCGAACAAAAAATATGTCATAAAATTATTCGAACAGAAGTCTAGCTCTAAGTCTAAGTATTAACTCTGTTGTCTATAAACGCCGTGCCGTAGTATTGATGCAATGAAATTCCAAGACAAGATTTAAAGGAATGACGTCATCCGTGCATTTTTCAATATAGCAGGAACATGTCGGTGAATAAAATCGTTCTTATTATGTGCGAAGATAAAGAGGATTCGATTGAACTTTGTTTAAAAGATTGTGTCTTTATGATTCATTAAATATTTAATATTATACGGTGGCTGCAAATATCCATTATATTCTCATTCATTTGGTTTTTACTTTCTTTTTTTATAGTACAGAATCGAGTTAATAATTTATATAAAGGTTATCGTTAAAAATATCCTGGGGAAAAAATAAAGAAGTTTTGGGCTGTGCGGTCCACAATTTTTTATTAATACCTCTGTTTCCCACAAATCTTATATCTTCTTATAATCCCTTCTGGATTCCTTTAGCACAGTCATCATTTTAAATGCGCAAATGTTAAAGAATGTCAAAACAAGTATTGTGAAAAAGAAGAAAAACGTGGAAATGATTCAGATCATTATGATCACTTAAAGGTTGCAATGAGGATAATAAGTATGCATTGTCAATAATATATGTCAAAAGTGATGATAAACTGAAGTCGTAGTAATAATAACACGCATTCAATATTTGAATATTGTTAAATACCAATAAATCATACAACTATCACATTTCAAATAATAAGTTCTTTATTATTATAATTTATTATAAGAGTTTGTTTTCTTAAATGTAAAAATCTTCTCTAGTAGGTATTATGAATTTTTACGTTTTTGCAGTAAATAAATAGTAATCATTGAATACTTAAAAAAAGTTGGTACCGTTGAAAGTTTACTTAGTATTTATTAACAAAGTATGTTGCTGTAGAAATATCTTAAAAGTTGTAATAAGTTTCGTAAAGTTTCATTTGATAAAATAAATTTTGATTAAAAATCAAATAAACAGCATTGCTTAGAGTTTATTTTGCATTAACTGAGTCAAACTTTGTAACATCTGGTGGCAAACTTAAAACAGTTATTCGTCCAGCTTGTTGTTGTTTATTTTAAATAGTTCTTTATCAACACGGTTTTAACGTGTTTTCGCGGAGTGGTATTCTGGGTACTGAGGGTTTAGATCTGTGGATATTGTTCTCTTTCACAGCTAATGGCAATGTCAGATAAAATAAGAGGTTTGATTAAATGAAGTTATAATATTTAAAATTTACATCAGTGTTTTTATTCACATAAGTAGTGTTATTTGTTGTAGTAGTGTTGTTTGTTATCACTAAACAAACTCATATCATTAAGTTTTAAAATAACTGAAATATTACCTGACGAATAATCTAAAATAAAATTCAAAGCTGAAGTAACTACTTAAAATACAGAATTGTATAAACAAATTACTTAGTTAAGTATTGGAGTAATCATGTGATTAGCTTATTTCCCAGCACGATTAATTTGTGCACAATTTCCCCAAATACATATTTGTATATTCAAGATAAAATACTTTATATGTGTTGATTTTTAAATAAAAACTTTAGCAAAGAAGTAAAAGCATATAATATATGAAAGCCAAACAACCATCCCGACAACATGAAAGTTAATAGAAACTCTTTAGGGTTCCTGAAAGAAAATGGAAAACAAAAGAGAAATTAAAAAACATTTTATTTTGGTACCTTTCTAACATTTCGAAAGATATTAATTACCTATTTTTGACTGACTTTCTCAATATTATGCCTATCTGTTGATATCATTGGAGGCAATGTACCTTAGGAACGAGACAAGGGCTTCCAACTTAAGTACATGTTGGTACGTCAATTATTGGTTCTAAACGCAAAACACTCTACAAAAATAATTAAGAAAATTAATGCAAATGTAACAGTAGTACGCAGTGCAGTAATTTATAGATTTATATATTCATCTCCTAATTTTCCATAGTTATATTTAAAAAATACAAAAGAATGTTATAATTTTTATCGTTGAAGAACATATGTGTCATCATTTGTATCACCGTATTAAAGATTTTATTTGCTAAAAATATGCACACAAAGTGCGCAACATGTTACAAAATGCCGCCTACTCACACTTGTTACAAGCAAAGCAAAAGTTACACTCGTGTATAAAATAGTCATGGGACGTGGGTATATTTCGTTTATTGTTAGCTATCGCTGACCAATATAAATTATAATTTAGATATTTTGTAACGAATGAAGTTACGAATTAACTCTAGTTTTTTGACCAGCACCTTACTTGGCTTAATAATGTGTTGTATATATTTTGTATTAACTAGTTTCAAATTGAATTTTCTGTAAGGGCTAACAAAACAATTGAATGATTTGGAAAAATGTAAATTTATAAATCATACTACTTCTTTCAGTACAGTATTGTAATTTAAAACTAAATAGATAGAGGTCACATGTTTTTGTAAACTGAGTACTTAATATATACGTTTACAACTATGGAGACGGTAATTATTGTACAAAGAGACAGGAAATTTGACGAACTGAAATTCATTTAGTACTTTTAATGAGGTTTGGCGGAGCAGAAGCACACTGCGTGAAACACGTACTTTGTACAAAGCAGCCGAGTAGAGTGGATGCGAAGCATGTAATCAAGTTGTAATGTGTTCTTGGTTCAATGACGGAATTAGTCGCAAAGTTAGAATATTCTTATTAATATAAGCAAGCTTGTGTATATTCTTATACAAGTATTAGATCGTATCAGTTTGTGAAAAAATTACCAATAGTAATTATTGGTGAACGTTTAAAATAGAAATGTGGATGCACTTTTATGTGTCTAAATATGAAACTTAATAACGGTTTAAATGGATGTGTAGTTTATATAATATATAGCCCAATAGAAAATGTGAAGATCACCTAAACAGACAAACTGATCAAATAAAATATCTCACTTGCAGGCCAGATGGCCAAATGATCAATGCAACAGATCATATTAAATATTCAATTCTATAATTTTTTTCAAATGTAGCTTCTACATAACATCTAAATTATAAATAAACACTTTTTATTTTAAGGATATTTTTATGTTGACCTGAGTATGCCATCAGGTCTAAAGTAGGCATACTAATATTTATTATTACTACAGACCAGCAACTTATAAATTAGCAGTGGACATTGAATACAACACAATTTTAGAAACAAGTTTCTGTTATACAAAGTCTAGAAGTTGTAAGAGACGATAAAATGCAATGCAACTATTTTCTGAGTCAACTGCAATTCAGCTGTAAGCAACAGTAGTATCAACTGCACATCACTGGTATCCAGCCACACATATCAACAAAGCTGGAGACCAAGCGACCCATATATGCGTCAGTATCTTTACAGACTGCTTCCATAATTTCAAGCCACCAAAATAAACCAGTTGTTAACAATGGAGATTTTTGTTGTGACAACGTCCCATGTATGAGTCACTGGTCTATTCTGGTAAGACTAACCGGCTCATATTTGAGTAGTTAGTCAACGGAGGAAGACTAAACGACTCGTATATGAGTCAACTGGGACATTTTGATAGACTATTTTCTGTAACTGTAGTAGCGAACGTGTTAAATGGATGTGTAAAATATATCCATTTATAAGTGAAGAGTTCCTAAATAGTCGAGAGTCAAGCTTTTCTAAACGTCCAAATTACAGTACGTATATACGAGCTGTGGAAGGATAAACAGTTGCCTTTAATTAATTGTGAATGCTACACCATATATAGCGAAATACATAATATTTGTTTGAGTACCTCAGAATTGTTGATGTAAGCTTTAAACAAATATAAGTGTCTGAACATGTCATGCTGTCAATAAAGTCCCTCACAAAATGGAATTGGTTGATTGTTCTAAACCAGCATGTAAAAGTAGACTTGGAAACGTAAACGCGAAAATTCTATAATACACAATCAAGCTTTTCAGTAAATATGGAAAGCACCAGTATACCGAGGAGCCATTTTAAATATATTATTTTGGAGTAAATTATTCACATTTACTTAAACAATGTCAAGTAAAATTGAAAAATGTATTGAACATCGACAATTATATATGTTCGCTTTCTCCGGTTTCTTTTCAGGAGTAATTTCCAATTACGTACAATTTAATGTTATTTTCCTTTGCACTTTTGATTATTGTACCGCAAGAACTTAGACATTGCAAATATATATTAAGACGAAATATTCACTATTAATTTTTAAACTTATAAATTATTGGCGTGTTTATAATTAATTTCAGCTACGCGTAATGCCATTAGCAGTGATTTATTATTTCATTGATTTTACTCGGCATTTCAATTGCGATTCATTTTTCTGTCAATGAGAAAGATTAAAACTTTGCCAAAATTCTAAACAAATTTCTGTCGCAGTCCAGATTACATAACTATATTGATTAAACTGTAGTAAGTTTTGTGGTTCTATTAAGATTGTTAAATCGGGCTTTAACGATAGAAGAATAAAGAATTTAATTTTAATTTTATATATTTCTTCATTGTACAACATACATTTTCATTTAATATACATGACCTAGATGTGAAACGTCTATTTCTATAGTTCACTTTACTTCAAAGTTAAAAAATTGTTAAAATACTTGAAATTTAAAATACAAAAAGTTCCTTCACTAAAGACTTTAATTTACAATAAACACTATATTTACAAGAAAAGTTTTCTACGCGAAATAACATTTACTGTGCATAAGAAATACGTACATGTAAAAAGTTAACTTTCTATGTAAATTTAAAAAAATGATACCTATTGTTGTTTTTCCCCATGGAAAAACCACTTCCGGAAATTGTCTCCATACTTAACATTTTATGGGCACGATCAATGCCATAATTTGCACAAATTACTTCCAGACTGGTACTTAGATGTAAAATCTCGGTTAAATTCGTTCACGGCCAAGGTGGTAGAAATGTAAAATCACTACAACTCCCTACATATACAAAATACTACATCCGATGAAAGTAGTTATACGTCAGAAGAGATGTACCAGAAATGAGTTTGTTAACACCAAACATCAATTTAAGGAGTGACAAATTTATAACTCAAATAGTAGGCCTAGTATCAAATCTGGGAATAGTTCAAAATTTTAAACCATCTAAATATTATCTAAACACATTTACTAAACATGTTTTGACACAAGTAATCACTACAGCAACGGGTGACAAAAATGAGGTTGCAGCAACAAAAAATGCTTATTCAAAATAGTTCAACATTTACTAAATATTACAAACATTTTTAAAGTATACTTTTTTAAGTCGGGAAAATTCTAAATATTATGTCAAACGGCAACACTTTAGCGTAAGGGCGAATAAATTTGTTTAATGCTTAGCTCTCCTGCAGGTCCAACCGAAAGTGTTTTTTGTATTTAAGGTTTGACTTATCAAGTAGTATTTAATTCAGAACAGACATCTGTTTACTTTTAAATTCAAATATGTTTTTGCTAACTATTTTCCGACTAATTAACATATTCACCCAGGACAATAGTGTTGTAATCTGGTTAAAAGTTTAATGGATTCGTTTTTGTTACATTTTCGTACCATAAAGTGTACAGCGATATTAGTCAAGTATTCCTTTTTCAAAATTCTAAACTAGTATATTATTTGATTCGATAAAACCTTGATTCGTTATAAGAAACATTTAAAGAAGAAGGAAAGATAATTGTAAAAATAGTTGAAGTATTAAGTAACAAACATGAAACAACAGAAAGAAAGTACATATATATTGTTAGTACTAACACGTTTTAATATCTTCAATATTCCATCAAGATTTTATTATAAGTTTCAACATTACACGATGAATTAATGAGGTCGAAAAATAACCATAGGTTAGTGGTTTGTTAAATACTAATAACAAAACCAAAATACATTATCAACCTGTTCACAAAAATTGTAATGTGTTATTGGAAAAATAAAAACATGGTGAGAAGATATGCAGTGAAAGGGGTGAACAATTTCCATATGTAAGTTAAACATATAAATTTCCAGAATGAACGCTACAGTTTTTGTTTAAAAATTTAGCGTTGCGATTAAAGAAATTAACTATTTAAACACTCTGTCAGATTCATATTTCAGCATCGTCTGAATGGAATCGATAAACATTTTAAATATTTCTTCGGAAATAAAGTTTTAACATCAAAAGCTTTTTTTAAATTTGTTTAAGATGGGCATGTATATAAACGTAGGCCTATACACCTGTTAGTCTGCCTCCTTTTAGAAACATTATATTGCGACTCTACTCGTATGTTAGGAAACATTACAGTAAACATTTTGAGAAATGAACTGTTTATTTTATCTGTTAAAAATATTTTAAAATTGTGGGTAACAAATTTAGACAATTAATTAACTGCATACCTTAAGTAGGTAGCTCTTCATTTTGTACTTTGCTACAAATGTTTTTAAATAATTCATTTAAGTCGTCAGGTTTAGCTTTAAATAAAATATAAGGACTAACAACCTAACTTACATCTGGAATGAAATTGATGCTAATTTCTCTGAAATTTTTGCATGTAGTTACGCAATTATTAAAAGTAAGAACAGGTAATTCTTGTACAAATCTGCCCAAACAGATTGTTTTAGCTCCGTTAGAAACGACTATAGTTTGGATAAAATATTGATGTATTTCAACGATTTTGTATTAACTACAAGCATTGCATGTCATATAACACTTAAGTGGGCTCCCACTGATACAAATTATTCTCAACATCCTTAAAATTTTTAAACTAAATAGATTATGCGTTAATTCAGAAAAAAATAAGTAATTCATCAAACTGTAGCTCTTCCCGCGAAAGGTTTCAAAACATTAATGAAAAAAATTAGATGTTTTTGATCAAATCTTTTTCAATTATGTGTTTGTATATAATTGACTCAATCGGTACCTCATTTTAGACTTAAGAGAAATTATGATTTTAAATTCCAAGATGGAGGTACTTTGAAATTTAAATTCAAGTACTGTAATTGTAAGGTCTGTCACCGTCTTCGGAATGGATCAAGGTGAGACATAATGGATTAAATGTGACAAATATATAAAATATGTTAACCTGTAACAGAACTGAACATAATAGTTTACTACGAATTTTGGGTACACTTAGTAAAAAAGACACAAAAATATTGTTTAAAGAATTGTTTGGCATGAAGGTTTTACTATATGCCAAAAATGTTTATAAAAAAGAATTTTCCCATCTGTTATTGAAAATACTCAAGTTGAAATTTCGAAATAACCAGTGGTATTCATATATTTTATAGAAAAACTGTTGTATATCAAAATGTGTGTGAAAAAGAGATACAACATATGCACAGACGTGCCAGGTTTATTTCTGTATATTCTGTAAAAATTCGTATGATTCGTAAAACCTGAAATTGTTGATGGCAACCTAAGCTATGAACTGATAAAATGCAAGTGAGTAGGACACAAGAGAAAGTCCTAAATAGATTGTTGAAACTGGTAAGGTAAGAACACGGGAAATTCCACAGCATGTTGACTTAATGAACTAACAACAGAACAAGGAAATAAATTCTTTTACTATTTTAAATAACATTTTACTCTGTTAAATGAACTTTTTAATTCTTTCCATGATGCTTGCATTAGAGTTGTTTGGAGGATGTTTCAATGTTCAATGTTCCAAGGAGTAGAAAACTAATTTGTTTAATAACTATGGGATGGACTTCGCCCGTATTTTGGAATGGCTGTAGTTTTTGATAGGGGCAACATAGAGACCTCTAGTTTGCGCAATTTGATTTCTTTTTTCATGTCCTTTAAAATGAGGGGTCACATAATGGGGTTTGCATTTGGAAATTTTAAGTTGCCCCCTTTTAGAATAGGGGGGGGGGCGAAATGTTTAACCAACTAAACTAAAAAAGTAAAAGAAATGTTATAATAGGTATGGTCAAAGTCTTACATTAATATCTCAGGCCGTTTAAATTATATCCAGGTGTGCCAGGACATAAAACTCACTCTGTATAAGTAGTTGTTCAGCAACGCTCTAAACTTCTTTATTACGAACGAGTGAATGTTTTAAACGAACAACTAATTGTATGAGCTGAGCGACCACAGGACATTCGGAGTACGATAGGGCCTCCCCAGTACCCTTTATCCCTGTACAAATTAAACAACTTGTCCAAGATAGTTACTGTCAAGTCTGTATCGGATAAGATAAAGAAGATAAGATTCCTACTATACATTAACTATTAATTGATTGTTTATTACTTGTAGGGTAAAGGAAAACAATGCTACCGACCGTAAAATACGCTAAATTCGTAGTTTTAAATTTCATATTTAGAATTTCCGTTCATGTTACACTTACTATTTTCTTTCTTAAGATGCAGTTTTACGGAAAATATGTAGGACGATAGTCAATTTGTTAAAAGTATGTACAGTAAATTTAAATTTTGTTTTAAACTTATAGTTTGCACTTTTCCCCTTGTATATGCATAAGTGTTTATATAACTACCTCTTGTTAGATTGGCATTATATTAAATTATAATGAACTTGAAAATGAGTACAAAACAGATAGAATGTCAAACCAATGTATAAAGATTATAACTACCTTTTGTTAGATTGGCATTATATTAAATTATAATTAACTTGAAAATGAGTACAAAACAGATAGAATATCAAACCAATGTATAAAGATTATCACTTACATTTAAACTTGAAATCTTTTTCCACATTCATGCTTACCTGAAAAAAAAAATACAATTAATTGTTTAGGTAAAAGCGGTCAGTTAAGGAAAAAATACGTCAAAATTACAATTATATTTACTTAAACAGCAAAAATGTGGCAGTAGTTTATATATATATATATATATATATATATATATATATATATATTAAGTTAACGATTACTAATGTACTCGTATAACAGTTATTTAAGATTTAACGTTCACACTTTAAATTTGAACTGACCACGTACAAGGTGTTTAGGAAGTAACCATACAAAAATCACGGACTCTAAATAGGCCTATATGGATCTAACTAAAATTTACTGTAAAGTAAATTTTTGTCTCTCTAGCTCAAGTATACTATTAGAATATTTACAGTCCGTGATGTTTACAAGAATAAAACAAACCATAAACTATGCTTACAAATAAATAAAATAGTTGAATACGTTAATGTAGATTAATGAATGTATTAATGTAGAAAAAATCTCATATATTATTTCTCAAGGCCATTTTTGTCAGTACGCCATAATTTCCTTAATACGTCATCAAATTACATGAATGAGGCATCATTTTAAAGCTTTCCTTAACCGCTACACAGGAAAAATATACAAAATACAATTATACGAAAAAAAAAGAAAAAAGAAAAAAAGAAATAAAGAATCCGAAAGTAACAGTGATGTAAGATCAAGTAAGTTGTAGGGATATTTTCCTGGTGGTAGCAACACTGATGATAACAATATCCAGCTGGAGAGCTGCCGTTAAGCCACTACATTGCTATTTTTAATTAATTGTAATAGCCTGGTTATAAATAGCATTGTAGATACGCCTTTTTGTTGTTTACCTTCTGCAAGTTGGTAAGTTGTTTAAAAATA
>JAGFPH010000431.1:369983-384719 GCA_018207615.1 Philaenus spumarius | reverse complement strand
AAAAAAACTAAAAAACACGCTTTTAGAGCATATCAAACTAAAAAGTTAAAAATAATTTTTCAAATAAGCTTAAAACAATAATAAACGATAAATACTAGCATTATTGTAAAAAAAGCGTGGGGCGCTTTGTCCATATTTCTCGTTTATTATTGTTTTAAGCTTATTTGAAAAATTATTAACACGCTTATATTAGCTTCACTTGTATGTTTGTATGTTTGTTTGTAAGTAACTCTCCTTTGGACTAAAAGCCAGTGGCTTATTACTGTTAGTATATCTCTCTTACGCAAGTTCGTTCGTTGGCCGAGCGGTCTAAGGCGCGGGTCGTCGCTGACGTCAATCCCCAGACTCACCGATCGTGGGTTCTAATCCCGTCCACGGCCAAATTTTTTTTTCAATAATTAATCGAACTAAAAATTAAAAAATAAATATAGTTTAAAAAAACTAAAAACACGCTTTTATAATACATCGAACTAAAAAGTGAAAAACAAATATAGTTTAAAAAAACTAAAAAACACGCTTTTAGAGCATATCAAACTAAAAAGTTAAAAATAATTTTTCAAATAAGCTTAAAACAATAATAAACGATAAATACTAGCATTATTGTAAAAAAAAGCGTGGGCGGTTTGTCCCATTTTCTTGGTAAACGGAGCGCCCAACGCTTTTTTTTTACAATATTGCTAGTATTTATCGTTTATTATTGTTTTAAGCTTATTTGAAAAATTATTTTTAACTTTTTAGTTTGATATGCTCTAAAAGCGTGTTTTTTAGTTTTTTTAAACTATATTTATTTTTGTCATCAAGGTTTTCAGTATCAGCCTATTTCTGTCTTAACCTTTCTAATTAATGTAAAATATTTGGAAATATTTTCGACAGGGAAAAGTATTATTTGTTTTACATGTAATCCGATTGGCAATCGAGGTTGGACAATCCATGAACTTCATTGAAATATAAAGAATGGTTTATTCTAAACGGGCTTGTTGTAAACGATTTCAAATTTGAAGTGTTTATGTGTTTAGAAGACTTTCAAAAGATTCAATTTATAAGGTATTTTAAAGGTAAAAGAATTCAATTAGGCTGATACACTTAACAATTAAAACAAGAACATTAAACTCAAACATTTAACGGTAAGTGAGATTTTAAATGTTGTATTTTCATACATCACGAAGAAATATTTTCAATGAAAAAAGTATTTATTTTTTCATAATCTTTCATTTTGTACAAAATGAGAGTGTTTAGTGGTGACGAATGAGGAGGGAGGAGCCACGGCATTATATTAAAAGGTTTTGGATCAATGCTTTCTTTACTTTTAGAGAAATGCCATTACGTTCCACTCATTTGTGAGATTCAATATTTAATATAAGGAACAATCTAAGCTGCATAGCTGCATACATATAGGCTAATGGGTCAAATAGAATGTAATATCGTCTATTGACAATATATGTCACTTCGTTAATTTACAGAAATTTTTATAGGTTAGCTCTGCTCAAGTTTTAAAACTACTTTGGAAAGGTTTTATGAATTCATTAAATAATACAACCAATTTGCTGGTAGGAGAAACTACTAATAGCAAATACACACTTAAAATCTGTAAAATTACAAAATACCTAATGCCTATCGTTTCTATGATATTCGAATAAGGCGTAGAGGTTTTAACTCATTTTTTAAACGTAGCAAATTTTACTATTATACTTTGGTTATTTTGGTTAACCAATACGTTTTTACGTTAATTATTAAGGCTCCGCTTATCCTTAAACTTACTAACCTCATACATTAAAAAAAGTACTTGTATGTTAATTACAATAACATTTAAGTTTACATTATTGTGATTATTATAAGTAAATATATTTTCTTCCACCAATCTTTTTAGCTATTCAAGGACATAATCCATTAAATATTCATCTTTCCAAACAAATCATATTCTATAAAGTTCTTTGAACGTTAACTCTACTATGATTTCCGTAGAAATCAAGCAAAGATAATCCAACATTACAAAGTTTAAAGAAATGACGGCAGGAACATGGCTTGGAATAAAATCATTCTTGAAAATGCAAGAATAAAGTGGAACCATACTTTGAGAGAAATATTGAGTCTTTCTGTATTTATCCAATATTCAATATTATATGGTGGCTATAAATATGCATTATATCATCATTCTTGAGGTTTTTACTTTCCCTTTTATAGCACAAGAACGTGTTGCGAATTTATATAAAGTCCAACCTTTCAACAAATCTTGTGTTACATTTGCCATGGAATAATATAGAAAAGACGATGAATAATTTTGTATCCTTTATTTATGATTTCTGTTTAGGCTTCTTATAAATAAAGGAGTACCAAATTAACTTAAGTCTAAATGAATGGAACTAACAAATTGCATTTTTATTCGTATTACGACGGAAAATTTCACCTTGTTTAATTTGCAATTTATAGAACGCCAACCAAGATTCTTGCAGTAGACTTCACTCATATTTTGTTATTAAACTTTGCCTTCTCCCAAGAACTAAATATAGGCTATATGAGCTTATTAAACGCAATGCATTACTAGTTTCCTCCAGTTAGATTTGTATATTGAAAAGATGTATTAAACCCTTTGATCTAGCCTAAAATGTACCGTCTTACTTTTCTGAACAACAATTTTATTCTACTTAAGAAATACATTTTCAGTGCTTTTTGCTGTTCACTCCAAATACCTTAAAGGAAATTAAGTGCTTATTTCGGACCACTTCTAGCCTATATAGCAATTATAATTATTTTTAATTTGAAATAAATTACCTGCTTACACGCTTCCTCAGCAAGGGTTAAATTAACTAAATTACAAGTAAAAAAACATGGAGTGTTGCCCCGGAAAGGCAAAGGTCCTGGGTTCAAATCCCGGTCTTGGTCCATGTTTTTTCACTTGTAATTTAGCAATTATAATGTTCATTTTAACTCTAGGTTTAATGCTTATCTATACTAATATTATAAAGAGGTAAAGTGTGTTTGTTTGTTTGTATGTAGGGGGTAATCTCTGGCACTACTGAACAAATTGAAAAAATAGTTTTACTAATAAAAAGCTACACTATCCCTGAGTAGCATAGGCTAAAATTCATTTCGATAAAAACCTTTTTTTATTTCAATATTTGTAAATTTAGTCGGAAAAATTCTTAGGTTAGGCCTAGAAAGATAAACCAACACATGTATTTACATTTATTACCATAACAACCAATTGAATAAAATAACAGATAATATAGCTGTTTGCTCCAATATTTCCATTTACAGCTGATTTCAAAATTTGAAGCAAATATTTTTGTATTTCTAGCTCTTAGGTTAGGGTTTTAAATTGTAGACCTGAGCCTTGCTGGTTCTTTTAGCCAAGATTATAACAGCTGTTATCAAATATAAGAAATAATTTGATTTGAACAATTATCATTATTTACCATGTTAGTTTTGAGGTTATTATTAATCGTGCACCTTTATTATAAATAAATCATAACACATGTTTTTAGAAGGTTCCATTGGGGGTTGGCATGCGGAGCTAGCAGGGGTCTCCCCTAGTTATTTCATGACACCAATAAAAGAAAGTTTCAGTTTTCAAAATTCAGTTGTTTAACTAACTGAATATTATAATAATGTTAGTTTCGGAAGTTTTAATAAAATTTGTATACGTTATCTGTTCGCCTAAGTAAAATCAAAAGATTTTATAAAGTCCTGGGCTAATCATGATATGTTAAAACTAGTTTTAAGAAAAAACTGTGCAGCTCCGTTGTATCTGTAAACAACACTTTCCAGTCTAACCACATGCTTATTTAACACAATTTCTGTCTGAACGACATGAGTAACAGTCGTAATAGGAAAGACGAATCTAAAAGGAGGAAGGACATATTAGAGCAAAAGGTTTTACAATAGTGTCAATAACAGATTGACATATTGGTTGAGGAAAATACTGAATACTAATTAATCATTAAATTACTTTACTTATTGAGAAAAGGATTCTCCCTTATCTGTTGTAGGTTAACTTACCATGTTTGAAGTAGGAGAACCTAACCATTTTTAGGAGAAAATAATACTTTCAAATTCTTAAATCGGTTAATGTTTGGTAAGTGTTGCAATTTTGTGGCGTGAAAATTAACAAATTAGTTTTAATAAATAGATTTTTTTTAATTTTAGAAATATGATTCAAGTTGTAATTAGTTTTACAAAATGTACTTACGATTAAATTTTAAATTTAACAGCAGGGTTCATTTTACTTTGACTGCGCTAAACGTGACAAAATCCTGTGAGAAAGATCAACACAGAATGCGTTATTTATAAGTTTTTGTTATTTATTTGTATTTGGTTACATTGTTGTATTTTTCATCCAGAGGTGAGTTATTGAATTCTGTTTTTCACTCAGAAAGTATGTTCTGTTTTATGACTTTCAATTAATTCATCAAATTCTAAAACAATCAAACTGCGACAGGTATTCGCTGTGTAGGTAACATTTTCATTCTACCGGAAAACAACTGGTAGTTCCCAAAAACGTTTTAAAAAATACTATATATTTAGTAGATTTTTTACTATGTAAGTTAAACTAAAAATGTGTTAAGATCCACATAAACTTTACTTTTCAATTCGTTTGAATGTAAATGCAAATTAAGTTTACAGGTTGGAGTAGTAACGTTATAAGCTTATTTGAGCCCAATTGTTCAATATTGTTTTACAATATATTTGTCCAAGTTAATTTACTTGTAATTTATTAATGTTTATAAAATACACACTTTAACAAGACGTATCAAACAGAAACAATTACGGACAAATTAAAAAACGAAGGGAAAACTCTGTAAGAGTTCCGAAGCTAGGATCAAACTTTGTCAGGTTGGTCAAACATCCCTCGTAGTTTCTTCATTTCACCACAGTTAGTTATAAACAGGTTTTCATTAAGGGTCCATTTCAGTTAAAAAAATAAGAATTTACAACATTTTTAATTACAGTGACAAAAATATATTTGAATGTATACTCTGTCTCTAATTAAAAAATGTATTTATACTTTCATCTTCTAATTTACAATAATTAGGTTTAACAAATCTAAAAAAAATTTGTAAATATATTATTCAAAATCATGTCTGCCCCATATTTTAGGATTTTAATAAAGATTTGACTCACGAAAATAATAAATTGGGCGCCACATTTGTGAAATGCAATCTACACAATGTTGCTACAATATGTGTTACAACACATGGATTCCTGTTGTCAGTTGGTGTTGCTTGTACTTTGGTATTAATGATGTTGGAGTATATCGTTCTGTTTTGTAATTGCCAATCTTTATATCGCATTTTAATTTAAAATTATTCGAAACTGATACGGATAAAATTTTTCTATTTTGCTGATTTTGTCATAATTTGTTGTAATTATGACATGAACAGGTTAAAACAGAGAAAAACATTAGTTTTGAAGCGTTATTATTACATTTTTTAATATAATTATTATATCTAATAGCACCATCTTTCTATCATGGATAGAACAGATTGCTGATAATATCACGAATTTAGGAAATACGAATATACCTTCGACTCAGTCAAGCACTGTTAACTGGATGTTGTAAATATACAACTTTTGGGACAGGTAATTATTGTACAGAGACAGGAAAATTAACGAACAGAATTTCATTTAGTACCCTTAATGAGATTTGGCGGAGCAGAAGCACACTGCGTGAAACACGTACTTTGTCAGCGACTATAAATTGTACAAAGCAGCCTTTAGTTGTATGAGTACATTATACACTGACGGAATAAATCACAAGGTCAAAATATTATTTTCGTTAACTACAGGTTTAGTAGATCACACAAATTTGTTAATTATGTGAAATAGTTTGCAGATTGATTGTTTAGAATTTAAAACAAATACAAATGTGGTTACACTACCCTGTGCAGTCTGAATTAACGAATAGAAATAAAAGTATAAACAAATAAATAATGTATGAAAAACAATATAATTATTACATCTACCTTGCCCGCGACATCTTCCGCTCAAATATTTCCGCTAAAACCTTTACGAATATTAAAATCCACTATAAAGATTCCAAACGACGAAATTACATAGGCTTTTTAAACTCTTAATGCTATTAAGTTTCACTATATGACAAAATAAAGGATTTGTTTAAATCATTTGTTAATATTATGAAAATGTTTTAAACAAATCTTCTAACATTTAATACTGTTAATAAAATAACCTGCGAAAGCAGATGGTTGATTTTTCTATACGAACAAAACATTGTACAAAACAACAAATCTTAAATTATAACACGAAACGTTAACTTATAAATTTGTTAAGAGAGAGGAACAGGCAACTCTATTAAAATAATTAAAATACTAGTAACGAGGTTTATCCAGTAAAAAAAAACTTAATTGGAGACTAGATTATAGATAAAAACGGATTAAGTACGAAATGATTTAAAAATAAAAACTCTAATCGGGATGATAAACTCCATGTTTCGAATCTCGTTTAAACTGAGTTTTAGGTTGAGGTGTTCAAGATATAGTTTCAAGGACAGTAGCGCACGTTTGAACCTAGTTAATGGGGTTTAAGTTCGTTACGATATTCCACCGTGTTTATTGTTATAACTTGCAAAAAGTAAAAGACGTAAAAAAACATATTCTCCTTTGTATCGTAATATTATGTACATAACTGCCCCCCCCCCACTTAGTCGTTATTGCTGTATGGATATAAACCAACTTGATGTAGACATTTTGTACCTCTAGCATGTTTTGATGCTATTTTATCAGTCTTACAAATATTTTATCTATTTTCAGAAGAAATAATGAAGAGGCAACTTTTTGCTAACATAATATAATATTTATTTATACATTTGAATGAGTCAATATTGCTCCTGTCATTGAGCCAAAGAGTTATCGGATCAAAGAATAAATTCCTGATGATTCTATTCAAACAAGTTCTTTTCTTATTCGTATATGAATGACGTAAACTATTAAAATAAATAGGTCAACTCAAGGCAGGATTAAAGAAGCAACACAATAGAACCTATCTCAATATCAAAGGGAAGAGTTGGCTAATAAAGTCGTTCTAATTGAGTGCGAAGATTGAGTGGATCCAATAGAACTTTACGTAGCAGAACAAAAACTGTTCTTGACAAATGCAAACATTTAATCATTTAAGGCAGTAATAGTTTCGAATTTTCTTTCCCTTCATTATTATTCAAAATATATTAGAGCCGGCTATATTACTGGCCTAATAGTTTGTTACCTGTATTAAAATTGAAACAAAGTTACTCGAATCACTATATTATAGGGATGTTGTTAAGAAAACAATATATGATTTGGTTTTCCTATAAAATTTGTAAATGGTTAAAATGCTTATTTACTAACGAATATGTCAAGTTATACCCTATAATTTTACCTTTCCTTATTTTTCAACAATATACAGTTCCGCAACAATGTGTAAAATTTCACATATCACTAATAAAAAACTTAAACTAAAATTTACAACTTCCCTATTTGTCACTGTCTACTGTCTATATAGAGTGTTCATTTGAACACTTCAAACTCGTATTAAAAGACTTATAGCCCAAGTATCAAAATTCTGCAAACGGGAGTAATTAGGGGAATAAAAAAATATATTTTCAAAATGGGGGTGCTCACCAATAATGTTATTTCTTACACAACAATTACTAACTACTACTTACTGCTATTAAAAACAACATTGCTCACTGAATACTGTTGTAAATCCTTTGTAAACTTTAAATCAAATGTTCAAATTGGTAGCCATTGTTGTTCATGCAATAAAATAACATATTGTCAAATACTTGCCTAACCTTTCTAAAAGTTTCTCTGGTTAAGCCCGTGCACTCAGCAGTGCTCATGTTTTTCAAGTCTTAAACACCTGTGGGAGTTGTTTTAAAAACTACTGATTTTTAAGTCACCAAAAAAAATCTAAAGGTGTTAGGTCTCGAGACCTTGCCGTCCACTCAATTGATCCTCTTCTGCCGATCCAGTGCTCCGGGTAGTGTGCATCCAGCCATTGTCGTACAGGAGCAATGCACAGAGCACAATAAAGAGCTCCATCTTGTTGAAAATAAACCATTACCGCATCTAAATTTTACTGGCCTACTTCATTTACCTGGTTTTCAAGTGTTTCCCAAATCTAAGTACAATTCACCATTTAAGTTTCCTTCAATAAATACAGGTCCAACAATTGTGTCGCCAAGTATTCCTGCCCAAACATTAATTTGTCAGGCCATTGAAATGGTCCTTCAAAGAATACATGTGGGTTGTGGTCTGACTAAAATCGGCAAATGTGTTTATTAACAAAACCGTTAACATAAAATTTCACAACATTTGTATTACCAACAATAAGTGTACTCATTTGTTCACAAAATTCAATCCGACGGCCATAATCATCTTCATTAAGTTCATGACAAACTTGGACTTTTTAAGGATGAAATTTGTTAATTTTCAACGCTTTGTGAACGGAACCAACATAATCCCGTTTCAACAGCAAGTTGACGAATGGATTTATTAGGGTTTTCAACAACAATATGAATCACTTCAATTTGAGATAATTCGTCTACAACTCTGTTACCAGACCTTTTCTTGTTATTAACTGAACCACTTTCAGTAAATTTTGTAACTAAATCTATGATGTACCTAGGTGACACATTCATTTCAAGATGTAGTGTATTCGCACACTACACTGTATAGCGGGGGTCACACTAGGCTGATTGTCAGCCGCTGGTTACCAGCGGCTGGCAGTAGCGCCAGCAAGCAGCGGCTGGCAACCCGGTCATATTTCGCTTTTACTCGCCTGGTTCTAGTTCTAGTCAGCATGTCGTCGGGTCCACGTAAACGAGTAATTAAGCGATTATTAAGGATGTGTGTGAAGGAGCTTTCTGTGAAAATGCTTGACCGCAAGAAGAGACGTTGGTGGAGTAGACCTTGGATTATGAGAAGAGAAGAATTAGGAGCATCTGCAAGACTTTTCCAAGAGTTACAAGAAGAGGACCCAGAAACATACAGACATGTTTTACGAATGTCAGCTCCTAAATTCCAAGAATTGCTGGAATTAGTTGAACCGTTGATTAAAAAACAAAATACCAAGTTCAGACAGGCGCTTCCGTGTAAAATCAAGTTGGAAATTACCTTACGATATCTCGCAAATGGAGACAGTTTTAGGTCTCTGGCGTTGTTGTTTAGAGTGCCGCACAATTCGATCTCGGTGTTTTTACCAACAGTTCTTGCTGCTATTTTTGAAGTTCTTCAACCATTTATTAAGGTAACCATCATTAATATTATCAATATTTTTTATAAGTATTTTTAACCATAACAATTTCACAGCTATTCTTAAATTGTATTGTAATTAAACCATACGCTAAACATAGCTTATTAAAATTGTTAAATTTTTTAAAAAATGACGTTTTTAGGCTAATTTTGGTTGTTGGTTTAACAATTTCAATAAATAAGATAAAATAATTTAATTTTCTTTACAAAACTAACAACAAAGAAATTGCATCACAGCTGATTCAAATAAAGTAGCTGATTGTTGACTTATTTAATGTAAGCTGATATTCGTCACTGTAGTAATCACTGAAATGATTAGCATAATTAAAGCGTATTTTCAGTCGCCATTTTGAAATGGTTAAATGCCACATTTGAATTTTGAATGCATTTCAGAGCATTGGATTTGATTTTATTTATTAAAATTGTTAAATTTAAAAAAAAAATGGTTTTAGGCTAATTTTGGTTGTTGTAGACAATTACCAAGAAATTATGTTTTTAGTTTTTTGTTGATAACTCGGTTATCCTTTGACCTACTGAAACGACAAAAAAAGCATTTTGTTTGTGGTAAAAAAAAAATATTTTGTCTCTTGTACATTTTTTTTAAAGTTAACCGTTTTCAATATATTATATGTTATAAATTTGTAACGGCCGCCATTTTGAAAATTATAAAAATAAATTCTTTGTGTTTGGTACACTAGTTAATCGTTACATATAAAATGCTTATTCCAAATTTGAACTCGATATCTTATCTATTTCTTGAGTTACAGTAAGTTTTTGTAAAAAAACAAAATGGCGGATTCCGACTAAACTAAGCCGAATTCGAAAAAAAGTTACTGAACATTTTTTATTTATTTCAATGCATACAATCCGATCCTGTACAGCCTGCTACGTCTTTTGGGACACCCTGTATATATATCATTGCAAGTTGGGTATTTAATAAAAATGTATTCCACATTTTATTAATTCAGATTATTTATTGTTGTACATATATTTCACACTCTTAGCTTTCATCATCAATACCTTACTACATGCTGATATGCTAAATGTAATCAATGTTCGTATTGACTTCCAAAGGACAGATGCCAACCAATGCATTGGAGAGAACATCTAAACTACGAGAAGGTTCTTCGTGGTCCAAGCATGTGTTATCGGATAGCTTCGAATACATATTTTCCAAATCGTTGTTTGAAGTGATGTTTGAACTACTTGTGTCATCAACTTCATCATTAAAAATACTTTGTGATAGTGGTTCACTGGTATTTACATTTAAAGATGCGAGCCTCTCCTCAGTAATGTGGTTTTGAAATTTACTTTGAAGTATAATAAAACTTCTCAAAGGGAGCTGTCGCAACTGGGATGCAATATGTTGTCCAAACTTGTCATATTGGTCTTCTGTGTCATCAGAGGTTATTGTTGCTATTGAGTGCAATTTATCTACTGCACTTTCAAATCTAGTCGGTTTGCGTCTATTAATTGGTTGCATTTTAAATATCTTTGCACGTTGTGGAGGTTGCATGTTTGTGGATGGACGCTTTTTCGATGATGAAGGTGTAGTAGAAGTAGTCTGCATGGGACGTGATGCTACCAGCGGTTTCACTACTTGTGATGCTCCCTGTTCAGACATGTTTTCAGTGTCACTGCTCGATTCATGATGACCTTCAGCCATTGACATCTGCGTTATATCCTGAAAACAATATACACCTACAATAATTTCCTCAAAAAAACTAATATGAACTAATAAATATGTTTATTACTGTTCAGAAAAAGTGTTCCAAAAATGTAATATGTAATTCTACATATAAAAATAAGCACACAAGTTCATATCAAGATATGTCCTAATACCTCTCGGTTTCTGTCTGTCCGTCTGTATGTGATCTTCACATAATTAATTTAGTATATCTTACTAACCTCTTGAGGTACCAATATCAAACTTGGTACATGTATGACTCCATACATAAATAGGTCCTATTTAGCATCATACATGTACCAAGTTTTAAGTTGATAACTCAAGAGATTTGTAAGAGATTTGAAATAATGTAAAAATCACATACAGACGGAAAAATGTAGGTTTTAGAAGATATCTTCATATGTAATTTTTTGGTTTATTGTTATGTGTACAATGTATACCCTGTATATTTAATTTATTTACTTGTAGACCTACGTTGATCGAAAGGATTACCAGAGTGCAAAATCAACATGATTTTTTTAAATATGTTTAACACTCTGGTCAGCTTACGCCTAGCGGTAGGTCTGCAAATGAATAAGTAGTAAATATTACAATTAATTACCGTAGTATTTAGAAGTTTATAGTTATCTATATACATTAACATTATACTTTACTTCCAGGTACCTGACACAACGTGCCAGTGGAATGAAATCCAAAAAGGGTTTGAGTGTAAATGGAACTTTCCTCGCTGTTGCGGTGCTTTGGATGGGAAGCATATCAGAATCAAACGGCCTCATAATTCCACGTCGATGTTTTACAACTACAAGGGAACATACAGTATTGTATTGTTTGCCATGGTCGATGCGGACTATTGTTTCACATATATAGATGTTGGACAAGATGGCAGAGCCAATGACAGTACAGTATTTAAGAACTCTACTTTAAAGATAGCACTCGAGCAAAACCTCCTGAATTGGCCAAATGGAGGACTTTGTGTAGCAGATGACGCCTTTTGTCTAACACCATATTGTTTGAAACCATTTTCACACAGAGGACTAACAGTAGAAGAAAGAGTTTTTAATTATCGATTATCCAGGGCAAGACGCGTTGCTGAAAATGCATTTGGCATTTTGGCCAGTAGGTTTCGCGTTTTTAACACGCCTATACCACTCAACGTGGACACAATAGAAACTCTAGTGAAATCAACTTGTGCTATACACAACTGGCTCAGGCAGTCGTCTTCTAAAATTTACTTCCCTTCAGGTTCTGTGGATGAGGAAGACTTAAACACAGGAACGATAACTCCAGGTGCTTGGCGGGATGTACCGACTTTGATGTCCCCAGTAGGCCGCCTCTACTCATCAAATAATTGTGGTTGTCTTGGGGAGCAGGTACGGCAGTGGTACATGCATCAGTTCGTGACAAGCTTTTCTGTTCCATGGCAGATGACGTCAATTGGTATAGAACCATATGACAACAGTGAGGGAGAAGAAAACAGTGAGTGAGTTGAAAATCAGGAAAGAGTGCCTCTAATTTTGTGGCCTTTTTTAAATTAAAAAGGTGCGTTGAAATTAGTAATAATTTACATTTATGATTTTGTAAAAGATTATGTAATAACATGTGTGTATTAATGACATTAAAATAATATTATAACAATATTTACCAATTTAAAAATAATTTACCTTCTTGCCATAAACAGGTTAAAATAACCTACGTCTCACGACACTACATACTATGTTTACACTTATACTGCACTTACATGCGACGGTAAATGTAAGAAAATGATGGTACAAGGCTATCCTTTTGTCATCCTTTTTGTATATTTACCGTCTTGTATAAAAAGTAAATCGGTAAATGTTGAGTAATTAAATAGCATAGCTTTTAATGTAACTAAGAACTATTGAAGGTGTCATAAATAATACTACGTACATCAAACAAAATATTTGTATTTACGTATTCAGATACAATAACTTAAATTATTTTTTATGTAAACTGAAAGATCATTACATTACAAAAAAGTAAGATATATATTTAAGTTTTATTTGTTATACGCTGATCTGTTATTTACGATTCGTATTCCAGCGTGTGTTGGTTATATTAATTGTGTATTGTTTGTGTTGTTATTGTTTTTTTGGTTCATAAAATGTCCAGTGAAAATGAATTTCTAATTGAATTTATTGAAGTTTATTTATTGAAGAAAGTAAAAAATGGCAAACAATTACTTTTTTGGTTTATTTGCTTATAATAAAGAGGAGACATTTCTGAACACTTAATATATAGGCCTAATATGTTGAATTTTACTATAAAAAACTAAGTGATAGACTACTCAATTGACAACTCTACTTGCATTGAATCTTTCCCAGATCCTACAAAAACCATTTCCCACGGCCTGTTAATACCCGTTTCCTGTAGTCCAGACAGAGTTCCGGCGTATAGGTCTATACACCGGTGAGAGCTTTGTTTGTTTACAAACAAAGTGAACGACTTTTATAAAATAAGAATTTTGTTGAATTCTATGATTTGGACAAGCAAAGTAGGCCTATATTTGTTATCAGTCTTGTAGTAGGAACATAAAAAGTAGTGTATTCAAAAAAAGAAATTTGAAATTGATATATATTTTTATTCACTTAGAACTAAATTACAAATTTGTTTGAATATTTTGAAAGTAATATTTTAAAATAATTTTTATTTCTTTAATTTTAAACTCAAATTGTTTAAATAAAAAACAAGGTTTTAGTAAAATATTTATTTTTCACACTCAAATGATTCAATGAAAAAATAATTGTCTTAAAAGAAGTACATTATATAGACATAAACATAAATATATGAAATTACTTTTCTCAATATTGAAATATTCCACAATTGCACAAACCGAACTGAGCGTGTGGACGGAAGCGGTTACTCAACATTTACCGATTTACTTCAAATTTGGTATCAAAATAAATAGACGATCGTGGAAAGTTATGTGATTTATTTTTATATTTTCTTGTTATAAAAAAAGTTTGCATAACGCCTCACTCTGAGTCGAATTTTACTATAGTAGTGTTGTGAGACGTAGTTTATTTTATCCTGTTTAATTGTTACAACACTCAAGAAATGATCTACTTACCATATTAGAAGAAGAATCTCTGCCACTGACAGCTCCATGCCAGAATATTTCCGCTGTTGGAAACCACACAAGCTTTGGTTTATATACCTCGTTTGCACCAGCACCACTTTTTATAGATTTTTTAATCTTACTCAGTTCTTTTCTGTAGGTGTCGCGTAAACTCTTAATCTTCTTTTTCAAGAGTTCAACTGTCGCAGGCATCCCAGCATCCATTAAGTTTTCCAACAGTTTATTGCAGGCTGCTTCTTTGACATTCCTATTAAGGTAATCCTGTGATGAAACGTCCCACAAGCACGGATAATTTTGAAATAAATTCAAAAATTCAATTACCTGCTTCCCCGACCACTTCAACTCAGCCATTTTAAACAGTATAAATTAACAGCTACCTACAAAAGATGTAAACACAAAACCACGTGTAGTTTACTCGCCGCTGACACGCTACTGGGGTGGTCAGACTGCGCTGCAAGCTGGCGCTGCTTGTGCGAATGAATCACGTGACCTGCTAGTAGCTGCTACCTGCGACCAAAAGTTGAACATGTCCAACTTCGCCAGCCGCTGACAAATACTCGCCGGCTGGTAGCACCAGCTGCGGGTTCTGTGGTCACATCAAGCTGATAGTAGCGGCTTCCTTTAATTCGCGGCTGCTATCAGCCTAGTGTGACCCGTGCTTATTGTAGTGTATTCGCACACTTATTCTCTGATCCATAGATAAAAAT
>JAGFPH010000431.1:316546-340990 GCA_018207615.1 Philaenus spumarius | reverse complement strand
TAGGAACGTTTTACTTTAGGATCGTTTCACAAAATAGAGCGTTTCACAAAATGCATGGTTAAACGCGTGACGGTAAAATCCGATTCACCCACAGCAACAAGAAAACCATATACACACAAGTCATGTATACAAACTTTTTGGACGCCTATAGAAGTTTACAATTAAAAAAAACGATTCCAATTATGTTAGGTTCTTTTTAAGACTGAAAACAAATTGTTTTAAAACTAACAAAAACTTTCTAAACGTATTTCAATAAATACGAGTTATTTTGTTTTGAAGGACTTATATTATGTTAACTTTATTTTCATTATAAATTTAATAGTGGTTTTTATATATAATAGGTTAATTTCATGTTTGATCCTTAAGTTTCCCCCTGTTTAATTTAACGGAGATTCAGGCTGATTGATCAAAATTGAGAAGTGGTGGCAGGAATAAACAGACTAAATGCACAAGAACATTTGTATAGTTGTTTATTCCTATAGTTTAGGCCTATATTAAATTAAAACTAAAGAGGAACTAAGGTACAAAAGTCTAGAACTGAGCTTTGACAAATCACAAAGGTAAGTCGTAAGTGTTTTTGCCTTTCGAGTTCTTGTGCTGAACTTGATTATTTGTAGGCCAATTAATTTTAGTAATTTAGCTATAATATTTTCTTTGATAAATTTAAACAGAATTTAATCATGTATTTTGTATAACCTTTTGATTTCTCTTTAAATACCATGCTTACAAGTATGGTATGTTTTGATGAAATTATCACCAAAATGCTCGTTCGAAGCTCTCTTTGCGTGTACACTTCCGTAACTACTACAGAGCGCACGTTGCGGGATACCAAATTTTATTATAGAACATATGTTATAAAGCGTGCAAATTTTATGTTACAGCGCTTTGCTCTATTAAGACTGTGTACGCGGCTTTAGAATTCGTCTGTGTTCAATAAAAAATTGCGATTAGTTCGTGGGTCATTCTATAATTAATATATTTTGAAACTAAAAAAAACACAAAATAAAGAATTGATTGTCACAGTTAAAAAAGGAATTTAGAAATTTATTGTAAGGATACATAAAAATGTTTTGCAGTTATTATCTTTTTAAAGTGTAAATTTGTTAGGTGCGTCTCGCAGACACACAGAGAGAATGGGAAATCTTGGAAATTAAATATTTCGTAGTATAACGCTTAATGACGCAAGGAACGTCTTGCCGTGTAAAGCTTGTTCGGCTAATTCCGTTTCACGCACGTGTATTTTGCTCTCTGCCTCCCACACTGTTAGGAGTTAGAGTTTCAGTAAGAGTCTGTTAATAACCTAAAATAAACGTATACAGTCCTACTGAATTCATTGTAAATAAATTAAATAAATATACAACGTTAAAAATAACATTCATTTGATTTTTTCTTAAACTAAAACAATTTCTAATTTAATTCAACAAAGGAACCTTTAAGCATGTATGCTTAAAAATATTATGTAATCTTTAATAATAAACAACGATGTTATGGAAATAACAATTTTTGGTAAAACAAATATAACTTTATACAACTACCCAAACTTTTTGTTTTCACTTTACTTTATGCCAGTAAAAATAATGAAGACTAGAGAGCAGCATTCCTCCCTCAACCTAACGACAGTAACTAGGTTCAAACAGCAACTGTAATGGAGGTACCTACAGTGGCAAATTGGACGCCCACAATAAATTTGTTCTCTTTGTTAATTCTATCTTTAAAATAAAGCATGATACATTATTAATTTGATTGAACACAAGTTTCCCCACCAGATGTTACTATGTTCAAACAGCAACTGTAATGCAGAACCTACAGTATCAAATTTTACGACCACAATAAATTTGTTCTCTTACTTAATCCTATCTTTAAAATAAATCATGATACATAACTAATTTGATTGAACACAAGTTCCCCCACCAGATGTTACAAACTTTAGATCAGTAAACGCAAAGTAAAAACTGTTGTTAAACTTTAAATTTAATCAAAATCCACTTTGACAAACTTTTAGAAACGTAATGTAACATTAAATATATGTCTATAGACAACATACTTTATTAATTTTCAAGTTATGCCAGAACTTTTAATATTTACCAAAGAGTCTGGAATGTTTAATTATTACCATACCACTATATTAATATATGTTTGTTTTTAAGACACTCAGACTTTGTGATAGACAGAAAACAAGGAATTTATGTTACAATTTATTTACCGATAACAATCTATCTTGGATAATTTCTAATAGCAGTTCTATAGAAAATGATTTCGTATATTTACACTCTGTACTAAACAGAAATAAACTAAGAAATAGAGACTAGGCAATGAGTCCACTCAGATGGATTTAACAATGTCCTCATTTAAGTAAAATGGGGTCGTGTTGAATTAGCAAAGATAAATTATTTACAATATGTTAAAAGGGGTTATATCTTAAAAAGTAAATTAAAACCCATCGCCAAGAAAACCATATAAGATGTGTGCCCTACAAAAAAGCTCTAAAATAAAGTTTTAAAAGAATTCAAAAAAGAGGAAACCGTGGCGGGTTATAAACGTTCATCCGTACTGCCATAGGTTCGATCCGGCTATTGACGTTAGATTTTATCCGTGAAGTAACCAGTACTCACCAGTCTTCATTTGTTCTTTGGGCACGTTAAGGAAACAAAACCGGAGAGAAGTGCATGTCAAAGGTTTCCAATGAAGTCCGAAAGTTTGCCTAAATTATATTCATTACAATACATTAACATGTCATATACTCAATAAATATTATAGTCATGGTAAGAAGAAATGAAAGGAGGTGACACTCAGAAAATTACTGTATTGCCGAACACCGTCTGACTGAAAAACATATTTTTAACAACTTTTTCATAAAGCATTGGGCTACTTATTTGCTAAGTAAATAAGTATCTGTATTACAGCTTTTTATAAATATTGCAGTAATTTTGGAAATATAAGGGGAAGAGGATTTTAAGCAACATTTTCAAGAATATATTGAAAGCAATACATTCTATCTAAAGATCCACAACAAATTAACATAATTAACATAATTTTTAAAACTCAGAACACATTTGCGGTTGGGAGGCTTTATAACTTTGCCAAATTTCGTTGTGATAACTTTATCTATTTACTAGATAAATAGAATCAGTAGTTCTAGAGATTAGACTCTACATACAAACAAATAAACAAACAAAATTTTACCTCTTTATAATATCATTAATGAAAACCCCAAAGCTAAGATGGTAAATAATGTTAAATGTTCAAATCAAATTATTTCGTATATTTTATAAGAGCAGTTATTATTAAGGTTAAAAGAACCAGCAAGGCTCAGGTAAACACTTTAATAAAAACATAACCCAAAAGTTAGAAATTTAAATAATTGCTTCAAAGTTTGAAATCAGCTGTTAATGGAAATATTTTATTCAATTGGTTGCTATGGAAATCAATGTAAATACTAGGTAATGCTATGGTAATACATAATTGATCAGTCTAGGCCTAACTTAAGAGGGGTTTTCCGACTAAATTTACAAATATTGAAATACAAAAGGTTTTTATCAAAATGAATTATAGCCTTTGATACTCAAGGAAAGTGTAGCTTTTTATTAATTAAACCATTTTTTTCAATCGGTTCAGTTGTTCCAGAGATTACCCCCTACATACAAACAAACAAATTTTACCTCTTTATAATATTAGTATAGATAAGAAAATCTACTGTGATAGATTGAATGACAGACGAGTCATCCTATCAGAGCTTTGTTTAAAGGTAAGGAAAAGTAAAACGTCATAAATTAGAATGCGATGAAGAGTTTCTCCTTTTTCGTTTCTAAACTAAATTAGGGTGGAAGGATTCATCATAAGTCTACAAAAACCTAACTTTTTAGCTAAAGCAAGTTGTTCACCTATCGGTTTAAAAAATACTATTTAAGCTACTAGACTTGATACTGTATCATAATGTGGATTAAATTAAGTTGGTAATTTATTTCCAGGGTATTTTGTTTTGTGTTTTAACAGCTTGTATTTAAAAGTTATTTAAACATTTTTTAAACTATCAAAAATATACTTCTTTAAACAATAATTGTCTTCTATATTATAACGTTATTATTTTCTTTCACAAACCTATTTTTGTAAACAAAGCACACACAACTTTAAATCAACGTTAGTTTTATAAATGCACAGTGGATGTTTGGAAAGGTGTTAGCATAATCCATAGAGGCAATATTTTTAAACATAATATAGAATCCAACCAGAAGGAAAGAACATTGTAGTTAAAATGAGTTTGGTTAAAATTTTGTTCTTTGTACAATTTTACTTTCCAAAGGGCACAAAGAACATGTTTCGTCATAAATAAACTGTTGAATAATATTGTAGCCTTGGTTGTAAAACGAAAGCCTGGTTTTTATCCTAAAATATTTTTATATATTCAGTTTGAGTGTTATTATATCTATATTTCTTTAGTTTTTATTTATAAAACACGCATAGACGATTTTCCAATCAAAAAATCCAATGACAAATATTTCAAAATCAGGCTGAATAGATTTTATTTAAAAAGTCAAAAATTTGTATTCTATGTAAACTAGATACAGGTACACGCTGTTTCATTTATACATTACATAAAGTTCCATTTGTGTTGGGAAACTGCATTGTTATTAGTTATTATCGTTCATTTTACTGTATTTGTTTTAATTATATATGTATACAGCTTTATGGTAGTATAGTTATGTACCACATTTTATGGCAAACCATATGTCATTTCATTGTTATGGCCTTTTTATACACGTTCTCTCATTTGTGACAGTTAAATGTATTTGTCGCAGTTATAGTAAATTTAAAAAAAAATACATTTTAAACATATTTGTTGTTATTTGTTGTTCGCCAAAAAAAGAAAAAAAAAAAGAGCTGGAAGAAATAAATCTATGTGTACACAACTGATCAGAAATGTCTGTTATCAGATTTTTTTTTATTACCTGTATAATAAGTTATAAAAAAGCAAATACACAATGTTTTTCTATACGTTTTAAGAAACTATGCTTGGTTTTAGATTCGACTTGTAACCTTTGATTGTTTTATTTTAAAGATAGGCTTTAAAAAAGGTTTAAAAAATGCATAAAAAAAGTTATAATTACATTTATTTGATTTAAATGTTTTATGACGATAACTAAACTTTGCCATTTATGATTGTGATTTTATTGAGTTATTTAACAATATTTTAAATTCTACATTTTAAAGTAATTTCCTCGTGCCAGGCAGAATGTGTTTACTGCTTCATGGGATATTGAGGATAGAAACAGATGGAGTTGATGCTCATTCTCTGCTTTTCAAGATTTATGAGTGTCGCAAAAGCCAGTCTACCCAATTTATTTAATGTAAAATATTCAGGAATAGTTTCGACATGTATAAGATAAGTACCATACACTTTGCATTTTATCTGATTGGCATCTCTCCCGGCCTAAACGATTTTGTGATTGCAATTTTATAATTAATTGCTTTTATTGTACTCTAAATACAGTGTTTTTATAAATAAGTTTCCTTTATCCTTGTAAATTTAAGCTCACTAAATACGTAAAAGTAATCACAATTAATTATTAGTAAATAAATATTATGAATAACATAACATTTTTATTTCCAGCCAGATTAAATAATCCATAAATTGACTAATCAAATTTAAAAAAAATCAGCAAAAAATAGCTCTTTTACAAATAAATATTCAACTAGCGAGTATAGTAGGCCCATGTTTCTAACTATGTGTATTAATACTAATATAAACACTTGAAACGGTTTGCAGTGTGCTTAATAAACTTTACAAGCTGTTTTACCAAATAACAAACTCCATTGTTCTGACAACAGTCAAACACATTGTTTTATTAATGCGAATCTTACAAAACGTTCTTATTTACTGTAAGCATCAAACTGGAGTGTATGCATGTACTGTACATTTGATTATGTTACAAAGTGTTTTGTTTACTCTTCGTTTAGTGGTATGCATAGTTGCCTGCTTTAGACTGGATGTAGCTACACAACAAACAAACTAATGTATAATGAATCGTTGGCCTACGTATTAACTATATTCTGAGAAAAAATTTAGGATTATTATTAAAAAATTAGAGAAAAAATTAGTGAATACTCTAATACATAACAACTCTCTTGAAAAGGGTTGTGTTTCTTTCTTGTATATAAATTAAAACCTATACCAGTATCGAGATTGCAATCGTGAAACAATTAACACATAATATTCTTTATTCACATTGAGAATTTAATCTGTAACAATGATTTCCACATTTTCCAGCATGTGAACAATTTAGGAATTAAAACATGTTTAGCAAAGATTCGCTCAAACAGACAACCAAGAAAGGAAATGGTATTCCTAATTACTCAGGAGAAAACAGTATCAAAATTAATACCCTGGAGATAGAAATTTACATAACTGGAGACGACAGGGTATATAGATAGATAAACATAGGCAATGGAAATACACTTGACTCGAGATCATGTTTATAGAATTTCAGAAGTGGAGATCATATTTCTAATTATAAAAGTGCATAAATGTGTCCATGAAATCTTGTATGGACTACGTAAATCTTTTAAGTTAAAAATGTGTTCTTCTAAACGTGAAGTAATGAGCAAGAGTTATATTTGATGTTTTTTACTTGATGTAAATACGCCAAAGTACTTTCGAAAGCGGATAATTAGTTACCTCAGGATGTAGTGAAATACTACAGAAAATATAAAATACCGTACATAATCCCAGTTCTGGAGAACAAGAAACATCGCTGCTCGAAGTGTAGCATATGTGTAGGGCAATTTCAATAACTTTAGTAAAGAAAAGAAGTAATTTTTTTAAATACAAGATTCCGGCACTTAAAATAAAAATTTAGTAGTTCAACAGTGTAACGGTGTATAACGATTAGCAATTAAAAGATCAGAGATGACATAACAACACTACAAGATCAATGACAACTTCATAAATAACAGCTTAGAAAGTGACGTGTTGATTGTTATTTCCCTTCTTGTATGAAGAGCCTACTTGCTGTCAAGTCGTTGGCATTGAATATAATATTTTATAATACTTTTAATACTCAGTATATATATATATATATATAAGAGTTTAAATATACAAAGAAAACTAACATGAATACTGCCGCAATGATGGAGATGAGAGATGTTTGCAAATTGATTCAACATTTTCTACTTTAATTAATAATGCTACTAGAATTTCGATGTAATGGTGTAATTTATTCAGCAAAACAGCAAAGAAACAGCAGAACATGTATAACATGTATACGAGTTTTTTTTATATAAATGTTTAACCCCAACATAGAACTGTGGGACACATTTCGTGACTAAATATATTTTTATAATAATATTTAAATTTGTTCCGTCATATTGCTTCCGCCATTTTAAATGTAACTTTATTTTTTAAATATTAATGATGCCTTACAATACATGATTTCAATGTGACATTTGAAGAGAAAATCAATGGTAAAACGGCTAATCGATATCTCAAAACATTTTAAATTAATCCGCATTTATTTACATTCAAACATCACTTGTAAATGTTATGAGATATTTTACTAAAAGCCATAATTTGTTATCTTTATTTTACCATTGTTAACGTGTTACCTTGAACTTATATACCAGGCCTAATTACATTATTTACTTAACTACATTTAACTCGATAATTTACTTTATCACATAAATTTAAGTCACAAAAATGAAATACAATTTCTTTGTATTTTAAAAATATAAACAGCAATATCTAAAAAAAACTGTTAACATAATAGATTTTTTATTTCGCATTGAAATCATGACTATCATACAATTATAAAATAAAGCTGCATTCAAGATGGCAGACCAAATTTTAAAACTTATAATAAAATACAATTTTGTACCGGAGAGACCACGTTTGTATTTCTCTTCGCGTGAATTTATTTTCAAAATATTAAGCTGTTTTCATAGTTTTCACCCATCTTTAACCAAGTTCCTTAATTTTGTTTCCCTGTAATATTAAACATAAATAACAGTAGCATTTATACTTTAGATATAAAAATATATTTAAACGTTACTGACACAGTTAAAATCAAACACGAAACAAGAGGTCGAAAGGTCAAAGAGGAGATTTCTGGAGGAAGATTATTTGTAAACTTGGAACTAGTCCCTAGACCTTTAGAGATGAGACCACATTGGGGGGGGGGGGGGGGAAGAACCACATCTGTGTGTCTGATAAAAAACCAAAGTTGAATATTACATCGCAAATCGTAGATGAGCAGAAAAACTGAAATTTTAATCTACTACAAAACATTAAATGATTCGTAAGGTAGTCTTAATTTTGAAAACTAGAATTAAAAGTTGTGTTAATATAGTATTAGAGGTGTATTTAAAAACATAATCACCCCTTATGTTCCTGTAATGTCCTTATTTTTTGCCGTAGGACTAGAGAGAAAAAGAAAGTAAAATTATTATTGAAAGTATAAAACTTTCCTGTTTTATATTCAAACTATTTTAAGCGGAACATAAAGTATAGAGAATGTATTATTTATAAACCTTTGAATGAAACTTGTCCTAAGACGTGAAAATGTCACAATATGCCGGGTATATAAATTTACATCCTCGGCTGTATATCTCCAGTTACCAAACTTTGTCCTACTGTAGAAAGCTGGATCATAATTTTGTTTAAGATAAATAAAGTTATTTTATTATATGAGCGGTACAATAACTATTAAGTTAAAGGAAAACAATATCGCACATTGAAAATAAATTACAAATTAAATTTAAATAATTAAAAATAATAGTCATTACACTTTTACTTTGTATTTACTTTTAATGTATACTTCCTTACTTGTAGAGAATTAAACGCTTTATTTTTATTCACATCGGAACTCACCTGAAAACAAATAAATATAATATTAAAATGTGTTACGCTATGTAACTGATAAACATTATAGTTGCTAAATACTTTTCCTTATTTGTTACAGAAATCAAGTTTAACTATGTATCATCTTTTATTATAGGCCTTAAGGTGTTTCATAAATTAAATCATTAATCCAAACATGTTAATTATTTACCTAACTCAAAACATTTGCAGTACTTTAATTAATTATTTAGTGTTTCTACTTCGACTGAATTTGAAGGTTTTCGTTAGTCCTGTATTTAGTTCGACTGAAACATATTTTACAGTAAAAGGAAACAGGGGTCAGGACAACAAATAAACTCCCTGGCGACTAAAGAGAGAATAAATTCGTTGGAGAAACTTAATCTCCAATTAAACTGATGTACTAGTAGAAGAAGTCAAATTAGAACTTCACAGGAAAATGGAAAATCTTTTCCAATAAGACAATTTGATAAATAATATATTGCCGATTTAATGTGAACCTTAGATAACAAGTTATTTTTATAAACGTTTCAGAAAATGAAATGTTGAAAGTTTTAAATAAACGTTTTAATTTAAGAACATGTATGTTTTTAAGATTTTAAAATGGAGCCACGAGACATTATTTTGATATACGTAGCCTATTACACTCTATAGAGTGTAATATTTGTTCACGATATAGTATAGTATATAGTATAGTATATAGTATATATATATTATTTAATTTCAATTTATCATGAACAATTTCACATTATACAGAATATCTTGACTAAGCAGGGTCACTGGCTTCCATTTATATAAAATGGTAAAAATGCTTGGTTTCTTAAAACCCAAATTACTGAAACGTGGAAACGATTGAAACTTATTGTAGTAAGGGAAATACTGTAAAGGAGAAGAGGGTGAGAGGGACCGAGAAATTGAAGGGGATAAAGAAAGACGTATGAACGAGCCACAAAATAAATAGAATTTGTAGTTAGAAATATTTGACAGAAAAGAAAAAATTAATACAACAAACCAAACTCGAATACTCTAATTATAGTTAACATCTATAAAGCAGAAATACCTTTAAAGTATGTAAATCACATATATTATTTCTCAAGGCCATTTTTTCGTCGGTGCGCCATAACTTCCTTAATACATCACCAAATTACATGAATGCGGCATCATTTTAAAGCTTTTCTTAACCGCTACACCCGAAAAATATACAAAATACAATTATACGAAAAAAAAAGAAATAAAGTATCCGAAAGTAACAGTGATGTAAGATCAAGTAAGTCGTAGGGATATTTTCCTGGCGTTGGCAACACTGATGATAACAATAACCAGCTGGAGGGCTGCCGTAACGCCACTACATTGCTATTTTTAATTAATTGTAAGCTTGGTTATAAACAGCATTGTGGATACACCTATTTGTTGTTGTTTACCTTCTGCAAGTTGGTAAGTTGTTTAAAAATGTATAATAACAATAACAAAATTTTTCTCACCTATGCCCATGACGCACTAAATACGCACTATACGATACTAAATATACGGTGTGTACTTTAATTAAGTGGATTAAAGTAAGTTAGAATGCGAATGCTTCGTACGGGTCAGCTAGTATAACATTAAATTAGTTCATTATTTCAGATAAATCTTTTTGAACACCCAATGAAGAAAATGACTCGCTAATTGGGCATTGTTTTTAACTTTCTTCATTAAACATGAAATGTAATTTGTCTTTATTAACTAAAACAAGAACTTTTGGACTCAAATCCTTCGATGTTATCATAATTAAACATACTCCAAAATATTTTCGTTACGGAGGATTTCACAATAATAATTGATGATTGTACATATACTGCTGTTATTGAATCAGCCTGAAGCATCAATGATTGCAGATTGGTTTATTAGTCCAGCAAACTCTTCACATGCAAACACAATGGACAAACGAGGGAAGTTGATGATTAGGATTCTTTGTTCAAATCCTAAAAACTCATACACAGTAACAACATGTTTGGCCGGGAGAGTTACTTTACAAATTAATACATCGTTATATTAACAATACAATGCGGAACAGTGGTGGAATGTGGGATTAGTATACAAGTTTTAAACCAGCAACGCTACTTACACGCACTAGATGCATTCTCCAGCCACGTTAAACTCGATTGCGATGGGTTTCGTAGATTTCGACTATTGGTCGGCTCTTCTCTGATAGGTCCAACATATCGATTCAAAATCAGTTTCATCACGTATATTTGAACTAATTACATACTGGAATCGGGACATGTTAAATATTCCTAATGAATTTCCGCTTTCATAATTCGGTTTATTAAATTTAGCATATTTCTATGCATTTTAAACAGTAACTTTTAAAAAGATTTACTTAAAAACCACCTAAAACCTTCAAGGTATAGTTTTGAGAAAATTCTTAGATGTTCGACCCACTAATTTAAACAGAGGCCTACGTTAATTGACCGAGCGTAAGCGAGGTATCCGTTTTAACTCGACCGTTCGGCATTTCGTCTGTGTGTCTGTGTCTGTATGTCTGTGTGTCTGTGTGTCTGTCTCACGATTACAGCCAAACGCCTTGACAGATTTTGATGATTTTTTGCATGAATGTTCCTTATTCCTAGGCTGAGCCATGTATATATACGGTTTTTTCCATTTTTTATTTTTAACCCCTTAAATTAAATAAAAATGGCGGCCGGACCATTTCTCTCAGTGTAAGCTTTTTTCCAAAGCCAGCTTGTGGCTTAACCGTAAGTCGTATTTAAAAACTAATAACATTTTTCTATTAGAAAATTAAATTGTAAACAAAATTGTATTCTTGATTTTTTTCCGTATCTCTAACGGTAAGCTCACAAAAAGGTCGTAAACTTCGAATTTGATAAAAATCGTCCAAGTTTTTGTATTTCAACCATGTTTTATACGTTTATTCTAAACCAATTCAAAAGTGTTCCATAGCTTTTTTGTAGATAAAGGTTTAAATAATTCATATATGCCAGTAAAAAGATTATTGAAGTAAAATTAAGAAATTTATTAGCTCAAGAAACAATCACGTTCAGTAACGAAAGGAAAATGTTTAACTTTAGGCCTACATAAAAAGTAGTAAATATTATTGTAATTTTTTTCATAAATGTAAAAAAGTTTCGTAAATAGAATTGTATAGAAATATTTATCAATTTCAAATTTCTTATTTTGAAAACACCAGTTTTTATGTTCCTACTACAAGACTGCTAACAAAACTAGGCCTGTTTTGAATAGTAATTTAGGAATATATCATTTGCCCAAAAATGACATATTATTATAAGAAAGTGTAGAGGATAAATCAAAGAATTGAACTGTATACCTGTAAATTATCATTGTAAATTTCATAAAAGTATTTGACTTAGCTTTACTTGAATTACAAAATGAGATGAAACAAATGAAACCTCGAGGCGATAAAGGACATACAAAAAATGACCGTTGGACACCGTGGGAAGTGTTGATACATGGGTTGAGATCACTATCACGACGTTTTAACATCGTTTGTTTTCATTATTTCTAATATTGGAATATGATATGGAACTTAAGTTAACTTATGATACATTGTTAAGTTTGAGTTATTTAATTAAGTATGTAAATATTTAATTGTATGTTGTCCCTCTATAACGCGATATTTTTAGCTATCTTACGCATTATTAATCAAAACAAAACCCAATGCCTCTAAAAGAAAATCTTTAGCAGTTAAACCTCACGAAAAGAAATAAAAACGGGAATTAAAATCCCGGGAATCGCGGGAATTGTAAATAATGTTTCACAGGCTAAACCTTGTGCTTACTTCCTTACTGGCACACTATTTTTAACCTAAGCTCAAAACCACATTTGTTATTTCAACGAGCGAGGTCTACTGTTCACAGAACTACTAGTATTTTATCGATTAGAAATAGATGACATTACAACGGAATCATTATACTGTAATTGAAATAAAAAAGTATGCATAGTCATATGATGTAATTATGTATTAAGTTAACTCATTGTATTTACCCGGTTTTAAATAATTCTTTGTGTAATGATTTTGTGTTGTGTTATGCACTAGCGGTTACCCGCCGCAGTTGTACAAGTACATTGCGTTAAATGAGTCTGTTTATGGAAGCGGGAGCGGTTACTCAAATCCACCCACTTGTACTAAACGAGCCGAGGGGTTTTTGTACTCTCTCCATCATGCGATTAGTCTGCTGAGTCGGGCAACCGCTTGCAAACAGGGTACCATGCGGGGCTTTAAACATTGATGAATGTGCACCGCCTACCATCTATATTTTCCAAATTATTTATCAACATAATTTTTTTGATTTGATTATAGTAAAATATTGGGTTTACTATTTCGGAAAAAAAACACTTCACAGCTATGATTACAAAATGTGATAAATTAATGGTTATTAAGTTGGAAAATAAATGTTGGGGTTCTCAAATTTTGAAATCATTCCTAAAATAAAAACAGTACATTGGTTCAACTCTCATAATTACACAAATTATTCATAAATCTCCCTTTGGTTTGGTTAAGCGGTTACCACTCTTTTACAAGTTTCTGTTTTCTTTTTTAACATCTTAAATTTATTCCAAACGTAACGACTACTGCGCCACACTACTTGTCTCTTCTTTAAAATCGTTTTTATGACTAACTAATTATGACATCGAACATTACTGTTTTAAAAAAGAATTTTAAATATGATAATTTAGTAGCGTTAAACTTCAAGTATGATTTAAAACTACTGTATTCCATTTACAAAAAATGCTGCCAATTATCTCCTCATTGTGTAAATTTCGACAACTGTGACATGAAAGAAAACTCGTACACTTTAAAAATCACAGCTCGACTCTAGACTCGTCACTTCTCTAACCCTAAATAAGTTTTCCACTTGTTAAAGTTTTAAGAACCGTTGTAAATTTGGGAGCAAATACATAGCAATAACAAACAGGCGAAACACATTGGGGATTGGTGCGACTAGAATACACAATAAGAGTATTGTTGGTAGTCGTTAACGTTACATTTTGTTAGAAGTTAAAAACGTTTTACAATAAAAGGTAACAAGACGATAAACTCTTAGAAGACTGGAAAATAAACTCCTTGGAACATATAGAAGAAATATAAATTTGACTTTAAAACGCATAAAAGAATTAAATCCTCTTTAAAATAGTTAAACTTACAGTAAGTACATAAACACATATATATATATATATCAGTTTAGTAAAAAGCAATTTTTGAACTCAAATATCCAACCGATTTAGCATGAACTAAGGCAACCGATAGTTTCTACGTTTTAAAAAACTTGTTAAAATAAAATTGCAATATCTCAAATAGGATACGTATATAATTTTTAGTCTAAATATTTCTGAGTAAAACTTATGAATTTAAAATTTGGTAATTGTAAAAAAAGTTCGCACTTAACCAATAACATCTTTAGCGTTCTTTAAAAATATTATTCTAAAAAAAGCGTCGAGGCAGAAATATTGCTAACCAAATAAAAAAGAAATGAGAAGTGCCTTTGTTAAATCTATTAGTTCAGGGGAGCTTATTTTTAAAATAGAAATACATCTTTAATGAATGGTAATGAATATCGATGGTCTACTAAAGTTAAATTCTTGTATAACTGTGACCTCTATTAACAAAACAAACTTTAAACATTTTCAGAAGATGTTCAAATATTGTTTCTCCAAGCAAATACACTTTGAGTCAAGATTTTTACATTCTATTTAAGTTTATTTTAAAGTAGTATTATGTTGTTCTCTTTTCTCCAGAAACTTTGTTTTGAGAAAATGTTAATTAAAAACAATCAGTTTTTTATGGATAGCATGAAATAGAAACACAGATCAACTCTATTTCAATTTACCACTCGGTGTCGTCGTAATAAAAGTAAACTAAATCCGAAAGCAAACAAGACCATTGGAACTGATTGTAAATATTTGAAACCCGTTTCACCCATACGGGCTGTACCTACAATAGTGACGTCAACAGAATACTATTTGTTTTCAATTTGACACGTTCTCGAGATCTCTTTTATATTTAATGTTTATTAGCTTTGTTATTCGTAAATAAATGTGCAGACTCTTATTACTCAAATTCGCATTTTATTATTGTTATTGAACCGACAAATTTAAAAATGAATAGTCTAGTAGTTAAGTTTTAGTGAACCATAAAACACAATGCTCGTGTTACAAATTTTAAGGCGGCTACAGACGTTCATGTATACATGATCGGTTTGCATGTACAAGTGAACTGCGCAAGTATACATGCAAACCCTATAGGCACAATAATGACACGCAACTGTCAACTTGAACAGTTTGTGCTTTCTTCGCATTGTCGCAGTGTGTTTTTCTACTGTTGTGTGTTGTTTTACATTGTGTTGTGCGTTTAAATTTCAACCAAACCATGTATTCGAGTGGTGATGAAGATCTACTTGCTGTCGCCGGTCTCATTTTGTATCGAAGAAAACAAAAAAAGAATCGCAGCACCTGGTGTAAAGAGTGGCTAAAGAAAAGGCATACTTTTTCTCACGTAAATCTCCTGAATAAATTAAAAATATATCCCCAGGACTGGCATAACTACTTGCGAATGAATGAGGAAACATATTTAAAACTGTTGTCGCTTGTCACTATTCTGATACAAAAGAAAGACTTGCTCTGTTGCTCCTACACAGGCGCAAGTGTGCATGCGCAAATGCGACTTGTACAAGTACACAGTTTGGAAATCCGAAATTCTTCATGTCGCCTGCACAAATCCCGAGAACTTGTGCAATATCATCCATCCATACAGACGCTCATGTATACTTGCGCAGTACACTTGTACATGTAAACCGCTCAAGTATACAAGGTAGAGAGTCCAATCCATATAACATGCCCTAAATAAAATATTTAATCGATTTTCATAGGCAATGTATCTTGTTAATTTAAAATATACAAAAAATTGTCGTCAGAAATAATTAATAATAATTTTAAACTTTAAAATGTGATCACGTCCATTATTGGAACAACCTGTATATTTGTATAATGACTAGACTTATCAACAAGGAAGTTTAAAATATGTAAAAGATTAGTTTGCCGAGTTGTTTACCTCAGATTTAAAGAAAATTATAAAATAAAAATATTCAATTTAGTCCAGTTAAAATTAAATAATTAGCCTCAAGAATTATAAAGAGTATAAGGTTCTAATTGTTAAGACAAGAAAAGAAATTACAACTGAGACACATCTAAACAAACAAAAATTCAATAAAAATATGATACAAAATACACTTTTACGTTTAAACACTTTGTAGTTACAGAAGGGTTTCGATATTATATGTATATCAATATAATTGTTGTTTATACACATTTATAAACAATTTACGATTTAAAAAGTGTGTTCAAACAAGACACGTCAGAGTTGGTTATTTGTGAGGATTGAATACACTCTTTTGGCAAATGATTAAAACAAATTAATATTATACTTAGTTAATTGAAAAATATTTTGCAAAAGAGATAAAGTAATTATATTAGGTACTAATATTCATTCAGTAAGATATAGCCCCGCATTCATTATGTTAGCTGAGAGTCAAAGTTAATGGAAACACCTCAATACCGATATAGACCAGTATGAAATTATGTAGTCTTGTATGAGTACAATGCAGTATTTACATTTTGTGCTCAACAAACAGAGTCCGCTTTAGTGAGTTGAAATTATAACACTAACTTATGTAAACATAAAGCACGGTACAATCAAATTAAACTGAGATGAAACAGAACCATTCAGTTGCACTTTGAGTTAATAAACACATTAAAATATAATCAGAAAATATGTTATTCATGTTTTAAAATAAAACCCGACTTCTAAAGTGAAATATTTGTGTCAGAATATATAATTTTTTTTATACTAAGAATTACAACAAAATGTACACACATAAAAAACAACAATTTAAACACATAAATAAAGTGAAATTTGTTTATAACTTGATTTAAAATGTAAAACCCAAAGGAAGCATGAGAAAATGTGACATATAAATGAGAAGATAAATTATCAGAGTAAAATTAGGCAAATAAGTCAGTTAGTAAACCAATGGGATCCTTACGTAATATGTATTGAAAAATCTAAATAATTAGTACAAACCATATATTAATTTAAAACTACGAGTACTTTAAATAGATCTTTACACATTAGTTATGACTCGTTTTGAAAAAAAAGTTAAACTACGAACAGAATATTTACACATTTTTTTATGTGGACTTTTTAACTACTTTCGAATAAAAAATAAATCAAACTCTCGAGAATAATGGCCAAATTTAAAGTGCAGTTATTATTTCTGTAATCTCGTATACTATACTATATCTGAAGGTATGGAGAATCGTAACGTGGTGACACTCTTCCTACATATTTAGCACTACACATACATTATTTACGACTTCACGAAACATAAATCTTAAGCAGTGTTTCAGCCTGCGAGTCCAGAATTTCCGATGCGAAAGTCGTTTCTATTTATATTCCATTTGACAACAACCAATTCTAGTTGTTCAATACTAAGCCTTTAAAATAATGGACATTTTCATATTATATTAATTTTGTATACAAATGTTGCCCAGAATTGGCAACGAATTTAATTGCAGTACATTGAAAATAAAAAACTGTGTAGAGGTGCTTAATCGGCTAGGAAACTATAACAAGTTGTATCAACAAGTTATTTTAAAACTTAATTTTTAAATTAAAAAATTACCAGAGATTAAGAATAAGATATTTAATAATATTAATATACCACTAATTGATTTATTTATTTGACTAATTTATGGGAGGATATTTGGCAACAAAATTGGAGAAATAGTTTTTTAAGAGTGCATAGGCCTATTTATATGCAGTTTATGTCAGTTTATACAGATATTCCTTTTTCGATATCTACGTATAAGACACAAGGTATTAAAGTTAAGAAGGAAGGAAAATATTAAACAAAACTGCAAAGTAAACAAAACCTGATAAAGTAGAAGATAAAACACACAATTCAAGACGAATAGAGATGGAAACTATTTTTGCGTAAGGAAATGTCCATGTGGGGACTGTTTCCTCACTCCACCCACAAATTGTAATGTTTTATTTCACAATTATATTTTACAGTATATCGTTCTTCCATTTGCCACTTTATAGTATTAATGTAAACAGTTTTGAAACTAGCTTCGTCTAGAAACATGTCCAATTTACATTTTAGTGTTGTGTTTCTACGTTATTAACACATTTTAAATAGATCATATGTTGCTAAATTAATTTCCATAAAATTTTCTCAGTTTAAAATTAAAACGTTCCATTTCTCATCGTTCTAATAGAAAAGAAACTAAAATCAGACGGGAAATGTCAATTGTATTGTCAGTTAACAAGTTGTCAAATATAGAATAAGAAATTGCTTATCAATGATTTATATGCCGTGGCATATCCAGAACGTTTTGCATAAAAAGATTGCCTGCGACATAAATCGTGACCGGGGGGGGGGTTAAGCATCGATTACACCTGCTATGCCTGATCTAGCGAGTCCTGAATACAGGATGTGGCAATTTCCATTACACAAGCACTTACTATGTAATTAACAACTTTTAAATATATGTCCAAATCATTATTATAGGTAATTAAGATCTTCATACAAAAAGGAAAATTAGAAAAATTCAATAGTATAAAACATTTTATTTATAGTTTTATTATAAATCATTGTTTGTATTACATTTGTTGCTTTGTTATCCCCTATCAATTTTTTTGTAGTTGTTCTGACAATGGTCACAACCCTTTTCATGAAGGCAGCCTCAACAAAAAGATACAGTTAAATTGATGTGCCTTCATGTTTCAATGAATGCTCGTTGAAAGCTAATTAATGTTTAGGGAGATTTATATATGCATATTGTAAATTAAATGTAATTTAGTTCTGATTTAGTGTTTTTACAGTAAATTTAGTTGTGTCATTTTCTTAAACGTTTTTTATGTTAGTTTTGTACTTAGTTTGTAAACTTTTTTAACTTACAACATTGTTGGGCATGCATTGAAAAAATAATTATAATAAACGGAGAAGAATTATTTTTACTGTCTAAATTATCGACAAATAAACAAAATTATCTGTGGACCATATCACAGCGTGTAAATATATTAGTTTGTTCGATTTTAAACCTAAATTAACTGCTAAGAAAGGTGATACTAATCTTTTTGTGATGACACAGAAAGCACCTAATTCAGCACTAAAAAAAGAAAAATAACTCAACACAACAACTGGAATGGTTACGCATCATATCTACTTAAGACTATATTAAAACTGATAACATATGCTGTGTATAAAATTTCCATGAATAAAAAAAAGGGATCGGAGTTTTCTTTAAAAGTCTTAAAATGGTAAGAAAAAATATTTTACGATTGTATGATAGTATGAACACAATACATCTCTCGAATGTAGGAAACTAGTTTTAAAATCGTTGAGGGTGATCTATTTCGAAAAGTGAAATATATATATATATATATATTTAAATCGAATTGTTTCTGTAACCCGCTGCAGAGCACAGGAAATAAAATGTGGCAATGCCTTGATATGTAACTATTATATAGACGAAAATGGTAACAAAAGCATTTATTTCTAGAATTTCAACCAAATAACCATTTATCTGAAAATAAAAAACGAACAAACCTTTACTTATTTGTTGTAAAATAATTTTAAACTTCAAAAACATATCTACATATAAATTTTTAATTCAAAATTATACATTTAAATTTGAAATGACTAAGAAGCGAAATTTAAACGTCGTAACCTTCCAAAAGAAAAATTGGAATTGTATAAAGTATAGAATGTTATTCTTCCACATGCGCAAGTGCTTTCGTTCAGTGTGGGGTTTGAGATTATGTTAACTTGTATGGATTATGCTAATACTTCCGTTGTGCTAACTTTCGTACTCTCATAACCACTTCCCTTTCATGAGCAACGCAACCAAATATCAATATATAAAGAATACAAAGGAAATAAACACAAAACTGAATATACGAAAAGGTCTTTGCATATTCTTTTTAGTCGTTACCCACGAAGAAAAGAGTTCTTTTATCATGTTTCTATTCTGTCTACTTACATTTACAAAAATTTAATTGTTCGTTTTATGGAAATACTGTGAAATTCGAGGAAAAAGACAGGAAATTGTCGCTATAGGAGAGAGAAAAAGCAAAGGCAATTTCTGTTAATGTATTTTAAATATTTCTGCCACTGACTTGTGTTTTGAAAGACAATAAAAAAAAACTATCTAGGTTAAACTTACTGTTTGAACATTCTCTTTGAGTTTATGGTCCCGGGATACAAAAAGTAATTTACACATATAAACTCCCACCTCAGTAAACACACAATATCTCTTAAACAATCAATTTGGTTTTCAATAAGCATGAGATTCATAAATTATAATAATATAATGTTAAATAAAAGTACTTTTAAAATGTATAAACAATGATAGTTTCAATAAATCATGTTATTAGGTAAACACAGTTTTGATTTATTAAACGCAATTATTTTGTTACTAGAGTCCAAAGGTGGTGTGAAAAAGAAGAAATGTAAGTTGCATGTTAATTGTTAACAGATTGGAGGATGAAATTAAATTAATTATTACAGTAAAGTTATTACATTTAATACACTTATAGTAGCTTATATATTAATGTTTAGTATCAATTTGATACAAATGTAAAACATGGATGATTTTCTAACAAACTGTAACTTTATCACAATAATTTAAAATTATAACTTATTAGTAGCGAATTTCCATAGGTTAGATGAGCTATATTGTAGTGACCCTTATGGTGAGTTCTAAGATCGGGAGTAGTAAATGAGCACTGATCATAAGGGTCTATAGATATGTATATGTGTGTGTGTGTTTGAGTGTGTGTGTGTGTGCTCGAATACTAACGGCCGCATTTGAAGTATGATTTGGTCCAAATTTGGTACACAAGTTGGTTGTCTAAGTCACTCGGACGTGTTCGTTAGCCGAACAAATCCAACAATCAGAATCATGTTTTTTTACAGGAAGTACATGTTTTTAAAGATTTTTCGTACTATAATGAACTTGTTTTGGGATTTTATCTAAAAAAATAAATGGATGATATTATTCTGCACATTTGTTTTTTTTTACACAACCATATAACTCGCTTGGTTCCCCTAAAATCGATCAAAACGTAAAAGTACCCGGTACAAATCCATGTGGGGGACGGAACTTATGATCCAATGCCGACGTAATTACGAGTTTTTTTTTTTTGCTGTGGGCGGAACGAAGCACCTGAGCCGGGGCTGGAGACAGGTGCAAACAAATTCACTAATATATTTCATACAATTCAGCGCCTTCGTGAGAAGACCAATTTCCCAAATAGTTGGTTGAAACCCTAAAACATACAAAATTAATTTTGGAAATTCCTTCAACTCATGTCAACTCATTCAACTTGGTCGAATTATTTACTATTGGTATTTACTACGGAAAGTTGTTACGTCTTAATTATGCAATTTAATGTTAGCTTAAAACCTATTATATCATATTTATGTTAGCTTAAAACAAATATCTATTTTTGCATTAGATATTATTGTAGGCTAAAATTATAAAAGGCCCTTTCGTTTATATCTTTTTTTAACTAGAATGCTATTAACGTATAGTTGTCTCTTTCGAGTATTTTTATTGATTTAAAATTAATTCCAGTTAACTATAAGATTTGTACATCTGATTATTTAACATAATCTAAACTCAATATGTATATATTATATTGTTATATATAAGTTGTATTCTCTTATAAACAACATTTCGTAACTTAAACAATGACGAATTGGTTTATTGAAACCATTTCTAGTCTAGAAAAATAATGTAAAACAAACAGATACCATTCTGAACCATAATATAAATCTAAGATGAAATGAAAACAATATAAAATCCTTATTCGCTTAGATACGTCGATATTAAACTGATGAATTGAATGTATCCAATGAAATATGCTTCGAATACAAGAAGTAAATATAAATAAACAGACAATTTGCCGAAGTTAAGTGGACAGCAAATAGAGAAAGCAACAAGAGGATGTACAACACAAATGTCTCAGTTAACTTGAACTTGAAGTAAATAAACAGAACATACAGTTAGCGAATCCAAACAAATTGATACATGGAAGCAAAATAAATGGCATGACAAAATATTCTTTTGTCCCATAAAATAACTTAATTGTTCTAATTTAAACTGACGTCCTTTGTAATCTGTATGGCAGAGAAAATTTAAATAATCAGTTTACAGTGGAGTTTACATTATATTTGGTTTATTATTTTAAACACATTATGCGTATTGGTAACTTATTTCTTGATAGCGTTTTCCAGTGTTTGCTGTACATGGCTAAGGTACACTAAACCTCTCTTAGTAATTAATTATGAATAAGCAATATAATTCCGGAAGTAGTCGAGGAATTTATAGCAGTAACAAACAGCTGTAAACAGGAGTGTTTTTATTTCGGCTTGATTGTAGGGAGTTAGCCCTAAATTTTAAGTTAAAATCTTTTATAGTAAAAGGTTAAGTGGATAAAGAAATCAAACAAACTCTCTGATAGCTGGAGAATAAACCATTTGGAAATTACAGAAGTAACATTTATTTGACAGTATATAGTACCAACACTAACATACTAAGTACAAAGTTAGGTGGAACTAAAAATTAGTTACATTACGAGAAAAGTTGAAATTAAATATCTATCCGTTATAGTGTTACTTAAGGTAACAACTAATTTCGATTAACGTTTTAAATATGAAACTGTTACAATACTTCGAACAGTGTGCATTTATAATTTGTTGTCTCAGTACAATATACTGTATATTATGTTAAATATAGGTGAGTTTTTGGTAAATAAATATTTAGCGTTATAAACAAAAATTGCAGTAAAGCCTTTACCAAACTTTTCTTCCAGTTAAGGAATTGGTAATACTAAAAAGGAAAGTGAGTGAAATAAAAGTGTGTGCAAAAATGTTTAAAAGTAAGAACACTATGGGAAAACTACCAAATACCTTCCAGCATCACTTATTTTCTCTAAACATATTCCTGAATGAAGCGTGGAACAAGAGATATTTCTTACGAAAGAAGAACATCGTTCCTTTGCTAAATCTAATAATTTAGAGGAGGCTTCTATTTTAAAAATATAAAAATCCCCCTTTCAATTAAATACAATGAATACCATTGTTCTATTAAAAGTTAAACTCTCGTATAACGATGATTTCTTTTAATACCAACGCTTAAACATTGTGTTTTCAGAGGATGCCCAAATATTGTTCCTGTTAGCGACTTTATATTCCTAAACTAGTCAAACTGAGTAAGGTGACAAATTTTAAGAGCGTAAATTAGTACATTAAATTCAAAAATCGTCCATTTATTTTGTTAAAGTCGAAAATGTTAAAACTTTTATTATTACGAACCGCAGTAGCCAGAACGTAAATTATTTAGCTCCTTAAATAGTTTTTTTTTGTTAACGTTGTTGTTATATTTTTTCCCCTACAAATTTGTTTGCTCCGCACGCCAATCCCGTTGGAACCTTCTATAATCATTTTACGTTTTCTGTAATAAAAGTGTAGGATTAATAATAACCCCAAAGCTAAGACGTAATTAATGTTAAATGTTCAAATCAAATTATTTCGTATATTTTATAACAGCAGTTATAATAAAGTTTAAAAGAACTAGCAAGGCTCAGGTCTACATTTTAATAAAAACCTAACCTAAAAGTTAGAAATACAAATAGTTGCTTCAAAGTGTGAAATCAGGTGTTAATGGAAATATTAGAGCAAACAGCTGTTTTGTCTGTTCTTTTATTCAATTGGTTGCTATGTTAATTCATCAGTCTAGGCCTAACCTAAGAATTTTTTCCGAATAAATTTACAAATATTGAAATAAAAAATGTTTTTATAAAAATGAATTAGGCCTACAGCCTAAGTTACTTAGGGATAGTGTAGCTTTTTATTAGTAAAACTATTTTTTCAATTGGTTCAGTAGTTCCAGAGTTTACCCCCTACATAAAAAAAAACTACCTCTTTATAATATTAGTATAGACAAGCAACGGCATTTAAATACATTTTGTAAAAGTAAAATAAAAAAGCTCAACACAGTTTAAATTTTATGTTGTAGTGTAAAAAGTAAACTAAATCTGAGAAGCAAACAAGAGCATTACAAATATTCGAAATCCATTTCATCGATACTGGTTAGGCACGCATATTGGCGTTAACAAGGGCGTTACACTATTCGTATACTTTAACGGGTCCTGATGTCTGATTCCGCTGATTTTTTTCCTACTGAATGTTTACTAGGTTCGTGTCATTCAAGAAATAGTAGACGTAGTTTAATAATAACAAATTCATGTAGAAAATGAGTAGGAAAACCGAGAAAATGAATAAATTCAAAATTAGTGGCAATTATGGGCGCACGTTTACTATTCGACCCTAGGCTAACCTATGGTAACAGAAATGCAAGAATAATCAAAAATAAAATAAATTGGGTGTACTTAAGAACACACGTTGGAAGTGATACCTTCCATGATTACGGGGATTTTTAACTCGGTATATGTGTACAATTATAAGGATTGTAAAACTGTAGGCCTATTTGTTAAAATTGTTTATTTATAC